>RXPK01002414.1:0-92104 GCA_004143645.1 Protaetia brevitarsis | reverse complement strand
CCTTTACTTAAACACGTACACATATTTTCGTGGAAATTCAATTCAATAACAGATCTTTGTACGCGATAAATAAAGTACGTTTACTACATTCTAATATTTCTATGTATTTAGCCATCAAAAGCACATCGCTGTTCTTTTTGTTCTACCAATTACGCAGTACTTTGTATTTAAAAAATAAGCCACGCCCGTTACATCAGCAATAATAAAATAATATTTAAGGGTAACTGAAAATTAGAGTATTCTCACTTGGAGATAATTAAATTAGCATTAAAAATGTTTCCATTTCTAAAATTTGTTCCATATTAAAAAAAAACATTTTGTATACACTATAGGAATTTTTAATTTGATAAAAAGCCGAATGATGGCTGTATAAATACACAACTACTTTTTGTATATTATATGCCATTGTAAATTTTCCATAATTTTCTAATTATTAAATTAGAGTCGGTTTTAAATTGATATAATTAACGATTATCTATATTACATGCAATATGATATTAGAATGAAATATGTGTAAATTGCCTTAATTAAGATATTTGTAGTTATTCTCAATTCAGTTATGTATGTTGGGTTGCATACATATTTGTTTTGTTCTTGCCGCCAAAGCTAAGAGAGTCAACATATAACCGTGATGTAATAACGTTCTTTTAATACATGTAACATACACTACATTAAGTCAGAATATAAGAGGAAGTTAATTATTCACATCCCATCATAAGGAATGTTGTTTTACATGCTTTTACGCATTTTTGCGAAAAGAATACATTCTATGACTAATTGTACACTCAACTAAATGAAAATAAATTAAACTATACTATTACTATTAAATATTTAATAAATGTAGGCACTTATAACTTTAATTCGAATAAAAATTCTATTGTTTTACATATGTTTTCACAAAAGGTATTTTTTAGGTAGTAAAAACGATATATGTGATATATAAAAGCCGCTTTAGAAATTTAATCTTCACGAACTATTCATTCACACGATCTTCGTAGTACATACACTTATATATATTTATATTAGTACATACCTAGCTATACAGAATGTCCACATTTCGGTGGTCACTAATCTCGGTTATTAGAACAATGGTTAAATGGGAAATGTTTCAATAATCCCAAGAAATATCGTTTCAAATTTAACCCTTGCTTTATGTCTTCTAATAGCCAAGATATCAATATCGAGCATCGAAAAGTGGACATAGTGTATAATTTCTATATCGAATGAAGGAATTCATTTTACTAAAAAAAATCGGTAAGTAAACTATTCAAATTTAATTTATCTTATTGAATTCTTTTTCTATTCAAAAATCCTATCATTAATTACGTTCAGTTAAATGCGTCCCTTTATTTTTGGAACAAAATATTGCTCAATAGGACCTGTTCGAATGGATTGCTCCCTTTCTAAATTTTTAAAGTGTAATTTATGCAATTCTTAAAATTCATACCTTTAATAGGCAACCCATTCTATTTGAAGGTTATTTGCGTAGAATGGGTTGCATAAACCAGGAGTTATATTAAAAAATTGTAAAAATGTCATATTTTTATTTATAACATATATAATAGTTATTATTATTCGTAGTTTTTCGTTTAATAGTCAAATAATGTAAAGCCGTTTTCACATCCAGAAATTAAAAAAAGTGTTTGAAATTTAATAAGAATAGCTAAAAACCGATATTTTTTTAAAAATTCTTTCGCTGGCGCCATCTATGTTAGATTCATTCACCTCGCCCTTGTGGCGACCAAAACAAAACGCATTCATGTTTAGTCAGTGAGTGGCCGAGGCGGTGTAGCCATGCAATATGGCAGTGCTAGCGACAAATTTCAGTGGACATTTACAGAATCAGTTAACTAGATCACTGGAAAGAATATTGGAGGAGGCGAATCAAAGTGGTGAACTGAAATTGAGCAACAGGAAACTAAAGGATTTCCCACAGGCCGGATCCAAGTACAATTTGAGCGACACTGTCATTGCAGGTTGGTTTCCTTCCGGCACTACCCCGATCCCATTTATTTTTATTAAAGGTGCTTTACTGGTTAGTTCCTCCCACAGCTGTGATAATATTCTCTAAATCCCATGGATTTTTTGACAACTTATCGGTAAAATACATTCAGGATAAGTTTTCATTCATGGAAAAAAAAACCTTAAATCGCGGATGTAGATATACATGTATATATTTTTTAATATATTTACCTTTATTTCTGTGTAGCTGTTTGTTTTTGTGTAAATCGATAACGTTGAATGTAACTCAATATTGTTTATTTACACTGGTATTTTATGCTATCATATATTAGTCTTGTCGTTGGTTGTGATTAATTAAAGAAGGAATGAGCCGAGACGGACAGGTGTTCGACGGGGTTGTGTGCTGTAGCCACGTGC
Source organism: Protaetia brevitarsis (assembly GCA_004143645.1). NCBI lineage: Eukaryota > Metazoa > Arthropoda > Insecta > Coleoptera > Scarabaeidae > Protaetia > Protaetia brevitarsis. The sequence continues at coordinate 89,725 of RXPK01002414.1, read as the reverse complement.
CATTTTTTCACCCAGCCAAGGATGTGGTATTTTAGTCTTTTTTTCCTTATGCGAACACATACGTTTGTGTGAGACGGTGTCTTATGTTGTGATTGTGCTATGAATTTTTTATCGTTGAATGCAACTTCCTGTGGTTACTTGATAATTTTGAATTTTTCTCTAATCATTAGTAAATCGGAAATTCACCACATTATCAGTTTGCAAATTCTCTTTTTGTTAGTAATCTATAAAAAACAGTACACAGTTACGTTTATTGCTTCTCCAGTAACAATAGTTTTGCTTATTTTGACACATGTTTAACTTATGGAATATCTAATTATTATTTTAAGTTGTACCTGCATTATACAGCAAAAGTTGATACGATCAGCAGTAGATCTATAATTAAAACAGAAGAAAAGATCTCTTATCATAAAACCGGTTCCTTTATTTTACAATTCCTACGCGTTTTATATTCACTAGGTATAACAACTACTTGATTCTTTGAGGGGGTTGTTTGTTCCCATCCGTTCTTTTGTTTATGTACGTGAAGACAGAGGAAGTACGACTATTAGAAGGGAATATCGCCTTCTTTTGTTTCACGATCGTGCTACTGAAGTACCGGAAATAACATTCATTTTTCAATACGCCTATAGATAGACGAACAGCGTATGTAAATATTAGGGTAGGTTCCCTGCGTTTGATTGTCGAAAGATGAAGACATTATTGCGCCGAGACTTACGACTTCGGGGAGGTTACTTACCACATAAATGTGGAAACAATGTAAATCAGGTTCAAATTTATTGTTTGTTATGTTGGTAGGATAATGATATTAAACTCCTACGAACGTTGAATGAGCTGTCCTTACAAATTCCTACAAAATCATGTTGATTACAGCACCCGAGTGCTTCCTGTATACAGGTCAAGACGTAAACTAGGCACGAGCTCATTGTTCTATACACTTTAAGTTTTAAAAATCCACTCCAATTTGCAAAACTTAAAGCTTAATTGCTTTTTATGCATGATGCTAGAAAAAGCTTGAAAGGTTTGCTTCTGCTCCGTACAATAACCTTTCAAGCGGTTTTAAGCCCAAGAAGTGCTCTTCTCGGTACGGGCATGTAGCTATTTGTACAGTATGTTGTAGAAACATAAGTGATGCAATTAACTATTATTCAATGATTCTGCGGCAAGAGCTATAGCTACTTGTTTGGAAATCAGTTAATTCTTAATTATACAAGGGAAGGTTTGATGTAATACATCCCAGACTGGAATCAGTTGTATTTTTACTGTTAAATTATAAAATTGTTGAAGGGGATCCTGGAGGATTTATGGTTATTTATTATAATGATATTATTCTTCATAAAACAAATATTATAATACTAGCACATAGTGATATTAAAAAGAAAGATATGTATACAGGGTGTATCAGATATAGAGGTAAATATAATAATATGTAGCAGCTGTAATCATATACAATCAGAAAGTCTTAATGCACAGGCGGTCTATCTGTAAGCATTAACGAGAAAAAAAATGCCGTTTATAAATGCCGTGGGCATTTTATTTAAATTCTTCCCGTCTCGAAAAGACGATCCTTTTCAGGACCATCATGATTTCATATAAAGAAAATCGAAGCTTGATGCATCGGCAAAAGCGCGGGAATGTATAGATTCATTTTCGCACGATATCATAGTAAAAAGGCGTGTTTGCAAATTTTCTGTATCTACATTTATTTATGTGTAATTCGATTCAATTTATTTTGCGTTATATGATTAAATAAATCCAAAAGAAATAACTCTGTGGTACCGTTCATTAACAACTAACTCTCGATTCGACAAAGCAAAAGAAAAATATTTACGTTTTTTTGTAACTACTGAAGTCGCATATCCGGTGAAACTCCAACGTCTTATCAGGATATTAAAAATAATACTTTGTAGACTTACGTAGAATGCTCTTAACAAAAAAAGGAATGTTTATTTTATAAAAAGAAGAAATTTAAAATGCCTCAGTTTTTCTATTTTTACAAGGGCCTTTATTTATTCAGAATGACGTTAAATGAACTTACGGCATACCATTAAGAATAATACTAAATGAGTGCAATGTATTTATACATAATACCACGTTTAGCGGGTGCTTAACATGACGTTTCCTTGCATCAAGCCCTAAAGAATTTTTGGCTCTAAATTTTCCTTTTTTTCATTTTTTAATGATGAAATGCGGTTTCTGCGGGTTTGTGCTTTATACGTCGTGTAGTTAACACCCAAGCAAAATTTACTTTTTTATTTGATACACCCTGTATATATATATATATTGATATATATATATATATATAATGTAGAAACGAAACTTATTATATTGTTATGTGAAAATGTCACGATTAATGATACAAGGTAAGGCTGTTGAATCGTAGCAATATATTTCTTCCAAAGGCAAACCTTTTCCTTTGCTACTTATACTATACTTAATATATTTTTTTTTGTCAATGCAGATTTAATTGCAACTGGCCTTTGCTCAGCCCTGACAGTCACCTCGTAAATATGCTGCCCAAAGTTTCGCTGCTCATGTATGATGATACCTAAACTGAAGGTAACATGATCACTATTTCTTGCCCCCTTTAAGAATCACGGCCTTTGTTTTACCAGGAGTCAGATTAATTCATATTCCTTCATCGAAACATTTATTTGTTGAAGGTCTGTATTCTCATTTCGCATAACGGCTTCCAACTATATAAGCGCCAGATCATCGGCAAAAGCAATGGTGATAATATCAACCGTAAGGTTCTAATCGAACACACCATTATACAACACATTCCAAAGAAGTGGACCGAGTATAGACCCTTGGGACAGCCCGAATCCACAATCAAAAAGCACGCCGTGCCGATATCTACCTTACAATAGCTTGATACGAAATTGGTTAAATATTTCTTAAACGTAGCTTTTCCACTATGAGTCTTTGACTGGTCTGGCTTGATACGAAATTGGTTAAATATATCTTAAACGTAGCTTTTCCACTATGAGCCTTTGACTGGCCGAATTAAAGGCATTTTTAACATCAATGTTTATAAGGGCGCACCGCCTGGTATCACATTCTCGTGCGGCCTCCTAGGGAGCTCTCAATCAAGGTCTTGTAGGAGATCTATAGATCTTCACTTTCGGAATCCATACTCATGATCGTTAGATTCCAAATGTCTACACTTTCTTAACCAGTCTATTGCGTATTAATATTTCCAAGAGTTCGCCTATTATATTTAGCACACATAAAGATCTAAACGGACTAGGAAGGTTAGAAGGTTTGCCACTCTTAAGATTTAATACTGCCCTTGCTATTTTTTGGATAACTTTGGGCTCTTAACAGTTCATTCATGGCAGCCAATTCTATATCTGGGCACTCGCCAGCCATAAATTTATATTACGAATATTATATGCAATGTAACCGAAATAATTGATGCAATTGAAGTGTTAACATTCACAAACAACGAATGAACATTTATTATATTGCCACGTACCTACATGTAGAGATGCATTATATCAACTTATTCATACAGACATATTATTTCATAAAAGACAGTGTTAATAGATGATAAAATACCGCGAAAGGAATTCGGTATTTCTTAATTCATACCGATAAGTGCGTTCCATTTATTCAAAGTGTAATATAAGTAGAGGGCAGGTATGTTTCAATTTCCGAGGAATCTGTATGACTACGCATCAAGTTATGTATACAATGTACGGGTATCAGTCATGTACATTGCCTTGAGGAGTAGGTATTCTAATAATTAAAATGTGTAATTGTGTTATTCATTGGATTCAATGCATTACTAAACCTAAAGAACAGGAAATGAATAGGATAGACAATATTTAAGTTTATTTTTTGGTAATTAAGCGGGAAAAAATAAATTACTAACTATTTATAAAAGCTGTTAAAGGTAATAGTAGAGCAACTGGTAATGATTATTTGCTTGTGTAAGGTAATTTGTATTATGTTATTATTCCACGTCGCATGCAAGTATAGTAGAAATAACTCTATCTAAGATAATATCGAATTACATACGTTCATTTTGATTATAAACGAAATTACTCGCAGGATCTAGGTATACAGGGTGATTCTCAATATATGCGACAAACTTTAAGCGCTGATTCCTGGGGCATAAAAGTTCATAAGAACATATGTCCAAAATCGCTTAGTTCTAAAGTTGTACAATGTTTAATAGTAAGTTAACATAATTAATGTTTTTATTATAAATTAACAAAATAATTAGTAAAACAAAATTAACTTATACTAACTGTTGAAAATGATCGCCCTCAACTGCAATACAAGCTTCTATCCTCCGTCGTATTGACTGGCGAGTGCGTTCTAAAATACCAGGGGTATTTCGAATTGTTTGAAAAGCTGCGATAATACGATTTCTCAGTTCATTGACATTTTCAATGGGAGTCGTATAATAATACTAATGATTTAAGGTGACCCCAGAGAAAAAAGTCCAAAGAATTTAAGTCTGGAGACTGAGGAGGCCACGGTTGTGGACCTCCCCGTCCTATCCACCGATCTGGATACGTATTGTCCAAAAACTCGCGAGCAACTAAACTCAAATGCGCTGGAGCACCGTCATGCATAAAATATATTTGTACTCTTAATTGCAACGGAACTTCTTCCAGCGTAGTGGTAGCTCCTCTTCAAGAAAATTGCGGTATACCTCGCCAGTTAACCGCATCGGTAAAACATGTGGCTCTATCAAGTGATCTCCAACAATTCCGGCCCACACATTGACAGAGAATTGATGTTGATGACGTGCATTCACTAGTTCGTGCGGATTTTCTTCGGCCCCATATGTGATTAATATGAAAATTAATAATCGCGTTTCTAGAGAAAGTAGCCTCGTCGATGAAGGATATTTGAGCCAAATAGTCAGAATTTTGTGCGATTTTGTGTTGCATCCATTGACAAAAAGCCACTCTTTGCGGAAAATCTGCCGACGAAAGTGCCTGCACCCGTTGAATGTGATATGGATACAACAGTTGATCTTTCAATATTCTCCAAACTGTGGCCTGACTAATGTTTAAAGCAAACGCAATTTTTCTGGTGCTTGCAGTAGTTGTTTTTTAAAATTTCCCGTTTCACTAAGACGTTGGGGTAGACGAGCAAATATTGAATGATGCGGGATGATACGGTTCGGGTATCGTTCTTCATAAAGACGTCTAAGCAGCACGCGAATTTCCTTTGGCAAGACCCTAAACGAAATGCATATCACACATCTCAGCATTCGTGTAATTCATTTTAGAAAACAGAAACTGGCAATAAACTGAATGAATACTCTGACAACTATTAACAAATATTGAAATGACAAATAAATAATTCCCTCTCAACACAATAGTTTTTGAAGAATCAACTCTGATATTATATCGTGTTAGTCATAATGATGAAAATAGCCTCAGGAATCAGCTCTTAAAGTTTGTCGCATATATTGAGAATCACCCTGTATAAACTGTAAAGAGATTAATAATGGAACAAGCAGAAAAAAAATGAAAAAAATATAAATACTACATTATTAATTACGTGTACGGTAAAGTGGGGTACGATAACAATCTATGAACGCCATTTCGACATATACAGACTGTTTACGGTCTTGTGATTTTGATGTTAAGGAGTGAATAAATATCTTCAAATAAGGTCATTAACGTAAAAATATCTTAACAAAAAGTTGCATAAAAGGAGATTTTAACGCTAAATCGATTGATCAACAACTTGTGCAAAGTAAATGTAAACACTAGGTTATTAGTGATTTTTTTAGTAAGTAGATGTCTGTAACTTTTTGCATCTGTCAAACTGTTTCATTAGTTGTCACTTCATTGCTGTTTTGCCGTAAATTCTTCCAAATAATTCGTTGTAAGGAAAGTGAAAATTGTCCATGACACCAACAGAGAATACGTTGACATGTTGTTAATTTAAGGGGAAGTACGCTAGAATTCTGCTGCTGCAAGTCGATTGTATACGCTGAGCCAAGGAACACGTAGCAAATTTTGTGAGCGCGGAACCGCCATCTTTTTTGATTTCTTCTTAGCCAATAGGAAGTCAAATTCTCCCAAGCTCGTCTCTTGTCAAAATCGTTTTGACAATCATTTGACAGTTTTCGAGGTTTTTATAACCTATAAACATATATTCAAGCGAATAACAGCTGTGATAAAGGAACATGTCAACCTGACAGGTAACAAATTTTAAATGAGCGCGCGCAATCGCCATCTTTTTTGAGTTCGTTCTAGCCAATAGCAGGTAATAAGCAGATTGAAGGCTACGAATTTGAAATCATCGTCTTATGCCCGGTAACATAAACAATAGTTACCAATTTGTGAAAGTTAATCAATGGATAACAGCCAAAATCAGTAACATAAATGTTTGTTAGGAGATAATCATTTGTTAAATCAGTAGTTAACAACTGATTTAACAAAGTTTCAAGTGGCTCTATCGGAACCAAAATGAACTATCAATTTTAGTAAACTTACAGTCAACTAGTTTACAACAGTAATTAATCGGTTGTCAACTAATTACTCGACATTTAACAAATGGATAAGTTTATGTTACTCGATTTTTACTTAACAATTTGTTAGTGCTAGCAAATGATTAATTAATCACTTGGTTACACAAGCTTTATGTTCCCGGGCATGGGACACTTTTTCAAATTAGTTTATATTTTAAACTTTAAGTAAATAAGAGCAATTTAATATTCGAATGAGGCCATCTGAAATACAATATAAAATGATTTCTGTAAGTGTAGACTTGAATTTAATAGTAATAATTAATGAAAATAGCTATGTCCATTTTATAGTACATACATATATATTAATGTTGGAAATAATTAATGTCTAGTTGCTGCCTGCGACTGATATTCTTTAAGTAGTTCTTTTTTTCTTTTACATTCGGTTTAAGTTAATTAAATACTTCAATGCAATGAAGCAGGTTTATAAGAAATATGATTTAGGATTATATTAATTAAATCCGCACATTTATAGCCATGAAAGTGTAGTTTTGTAACTGATATTAGTAATTTTCTCAAGTTTATTTTTGTACCATCAGCTTTTCATTACTTTATATGTTTTTTTAAGTTGTCATGCATGGTTAGTAGTATACGATATATAATGCCAAGTCGCTTTGGGACGTAATTTATTCGTTTTCTTTTCCACTTCTGATGGTCATTCCCTTGATGCATGTGTTTCTCGGTCCTTCTTCGGTTATTACAACTAGTTTGCTGTGTAATTGATTCGTGATTCTTCTTTTCCGTTGCGTGCGTGACACCTCTCAGTTCTTGAATTTCTTCGTTGATTGGTCTTCACGATGCTGGAATACACCAATGGTCATGTCATATGGGTACTTTACCATTAGTCAATATGCAATGCAGCCTTTATATTTTGGCATATAACTGGTCATTATTCATGAAATAATTAATAAGAGTTCGAATAACATCTATCCGAGAAACATGAATTTCAAATTAGCGAGTGCCAACACGCAGAGTAAAGTTAGTAAGCTGAAGCGTGATGAACCAACTTATTTATCATGTAGACTGGAACAAATATGCACAAAGTTATCAGTGTTATACATTATTTAGTACTTTGATAATAGGAAGTTATTCACTGGAAGTGTTTGCATCGTGTCTTATTCCTAGAAGTCATAATTTTCTAAATGAAAAGTATATTACTTAGATGAGACCTGGGTTAATGCAGGCTACCACCAAATAAAATGTACGGAAAGATACAACAATTCCTTCGACAAAACAAGTTTTTATCGAATGGGCTTAAAAATATATCCGAAAAAGGAAGTAGGCTTATTACATCGGGAGTGATGATTTCTTTGTTGAAAACAGGTTGCTCTGGTTTGGATAAAAAAAAAAACTTCAGATTACCGTAATGAAATGAATGGTGAAGTATTTACATAATGGATGGGAAATGCTTTGCTCTTTTAAGAACCAAATTGCGTTATTGCAATGAATAATTTACCATACAATTCTGTTAAGGTAGGAAAGGTGCTCACTACTGCATAGAAAATGCTTCAATTAATTGGCTTGTTGCAAAAGGAATTGCATGTGATAACTCAGAGTTAAAAGTAGAACTTTTAGAACTTGCTGAAAACCAACTCAAAATGTTCAGTTTTAAGGTTGCCACCATATCATTGCAATTTAAATCCAATAGAGCTAGTATGGGGTCAAGGAATATGTTGCTGCAAATGATAAAACTTTTAAATTGCCAAATGGGGGTACATGTACAAAGGGTTTTACGTGAATATTAATGGAAAAAAAATCTGTTTCTCAGAAAATAATCTTTAACATTGTAATATTACTAAGAAAAATATTAATATCTTTCTGGAAAAACCTAACATTTCTTACAATTTGGAAAATTACAGTTAAATATAAGGTTTGTTCCAAGAAAAAGTTGGTGATTAGTTGCCGACAAGGGTATGTACTGCTTTAATGCGCATGTTTCGTTTGAAACAAATCCCAAACTTGTACTGTTAGAACCAGTTGGAACGCACATTAATATATACAATAACCGATACCTTTGGTATTCAACAATCAATAAATCAAACAATAAATACTTGAATGTCTAAATATTTTTGTGTCAGAGAGAGATTCGATTTTATATACAGAATTCTTTGTAAGTTCAGCCCCAGAATTTAACATCGGTTATGTGCCTATAAAGTTAACATGCGTATGCGTTGGGTAACAGTACATATCGGTTTGAGAAAAATCCGCAAATCGTTCTGACTGTCAGCAAATCAGTACAAACCATGTTGGAACACATGATTACTAGTCGAGGATTTTAAGTTTGACTTTCTTGGAATGCATTTGTCACTGCGCATGTCCGGCACGATCAGTGATGGATTTCAAGTTTTCTTGGAACAAACCTATAATATCTTTTATTTAAATAAATTACCTAAACAGCAAAAAAAATATATTTGGATATATGATATCAAGTATGTACTTACGATTTCTTAAAGAAACTATTTATTTTATACAAAGCCGGTACAGTTAAAGTAGTAGTAGATTTACGTCAAAATTGTTTCAGGGACACAAAATTGCCCCAAAATCGTACAAAAATTTTACCAATTTTTTTTTAGTGTGTATTAGAAAGGCTTTAGTGTATAATTATCATATATCTAATACTTACATTTCGTACATACGACAATTATAGATATATTCTTTAAAACACTATGATGAAAAAAACATCTATAACATTCTATTTTATTGTTAATGCTTCAATTTTGCGTCCACAAACAAAAGCCATGCAAAAAGAAACAACGCAAAAATGATTCCCAATGAGACAAGCAATTATCATATCCGGCATAACTATATAATGTTCGCTATTTAAATTCGACGTACAGACAATTACATACCCCATAAGTACGTTAGAACTTTACCGAAATGCTTTGTATGAGAGCCAAATTTAATCGCATATTTTAAAGTTAACCATAACAGTGGTAAAGATGTTTATTATAATTGTCGGTGTACACGAATGAAAATGTTTGATTAAGAAAAAGATAAAAATTTACTGTGTACGGTACTAGGCAAGATAAAAAGAGTAGTAAACTTCTACAGCTTTCTACTACTTCCCGTCCACGCTGCAATGAATCATTCCTTTGCTCGCTGTAATGGCAACACAAGTTATATTCGCCTTATATTATAATTACATTCGTGTTTGCCGTCTGATGAGTACGAATCTTAAAATACTACATAAAATTTAATAACAGTAATATTTTCTTTATTGTCCACAGTTATTTGAATTATAACGGGAAACAAAATATTGACGATCTTTCAATGCATACACAAATTCAATTTGTTAAAAAATGCTCCTTGTATCTTTTATTCTGTACCTTATAGGTCTTCTACATTTTATCAGATATTGATTCCCATTCCATTAACTACCTTATCAATTGTATAGGGGCGTTCTGCTTGGTTTCAATTGAAGAAAAAAACTTCTAATGCCTTTTTCGATATTTCCTTCCATTGCCTTCACAGCGCCACAAAAAAATTAACAATCAATACTGATGCTTGGGCATCTTAAAAAGGGCACCCTCTTGGAGCTAATATCGCGACGTCAAGACCTCCTATAGATCTTCCTAATGGTTCCGACCCCAAAATCGTTTGTGTGTACGTGTGTAGTATTGTAAATAGGTACACACAGACACAATAATAACCGTGCAAGGCTACCAACAGGCGTGCACTGTTATTGTCGCATTGGCGAGCAAAGTACGTCGTCCTTTGGGGGGTTAAAATACGAACCAGACGGCTAGACGCGTGCGGTTGGGGGGATGAATGAAAACCTCCCTGTGTTACCGGATAGTATAGACGCATACATTACCGCCCTCGCTTGATGGCCGCTAAATATTCGCCGAAATGTTGTTAACTTTAATGAGATTTTGTGAGAATTAGCTGTGAGCCAAGAATGAAGGCCCGAGCTGAATTTTATGTTCTTGCGGGCGCTGGAAAGCAATTGGTTCTTGTTTATGAAGAGAGTTGGATTAATTTTTCACGTGATGGGAGGGCGGCTATGTAAAATTAATGAATATTGTGGTTAAATTTTGAGTACACCGAAGAAAATTTTACGGAATAATTTTTGCATCCAAAGAGATAAATGTAACCAAAACAGTAACATTAATAAATTATATAATAATAAATACATTTTTGTTATTGTTTTGTGGTTAAATTAAAAAAAAAACATTTTAAGTTAAAAAAGACATGTTATGGTTGTATTAAATTAAAGAAATTAATTTAAGCCAAACGTAGAATTGTTTTTAAATTGATAACATTACATTGTCACAGCAAATTAAAAAAATTAAGAGGCATTTCATTTCGTTTTGCAAAGGGTTCACACTGTTGAAAATTTTAACACTTTTTTGACTAATTTAATAGTCAGGAGAGGTCCACACTCTTTTCGTGTTATTTTGTCGAGAACTATAGAAGTTTAAATTTGACGAGCAAAGATAGTCAAGTATTGTCTATTGCTAAGGAGTTATTTTGTCCAACTGACACGTGGAATTATAAAATACTTCTAGTCACATTTTATTTGATCTAGACTAGACGAATTTGAAATGAATGCGATCTATTGGGTGTTTTAACATCATTTTCTAAACACAACGTCTTTTTAATATACAACTCCTATTTCTTAGTGCTATAATATTCTCTCTTTAAGACGTTTCTCAATTATAAATATGCAAAACCACCCATTCACAAGTTTTGGTTTCAACTAAACGTACCAATTTTAAAATGATTTTTTTGAGAACCATTATAAAATCAAATGAATGTTTATGATATTTGATTCAAGTCTAAACTAATTGCGTAAATAGATGTTCCCAATACATCTTTAAGATGTTGAAATTTTTTATGCTCACTGGAATTAACGTTTAATAACACGAGGTTACACTTTGCAAGTCAGTCACATTTGGTGGTTTGTTTGGATATGTTAATACGGAGAATCAAACACGAAAACAGATACACGTGCAATGCAGGTGGTGCGTATAATGCAATACTGTATTACAATAGGTGGGGTTTCTATATTTTTATCCGAGGGAAAAATTCTGATTGGTTGACGCTTCTGAATGTCTAGAAAAATAGTCAATCCTCATATCTGAACAAAGAATTCACACGAAATTCTAGTCATTTCTGTTCTATTCAATACGCGTAGTCAACTCGTCTGGCAAAGTTTGGAAAATGCACACTAAAATATTTGACTAGCGCAAAATTAACGCCAACACCGTAATATTTTCAACAGTGCAGGTATCATTCAACTATATTTTTACCATCTCATATAGTGATAACATGCGTTGGTAGTTGCTCACAAGGATCAGGCCATCATGGTGGAAGAGTCGCCGTTTTAATGATTATCAGGGCTTCTAAAAGATATTTATTTGATAAATCTATTAGATTAATGTTTAGTAAGGGATTTCTAACCCAACTAAGACTGCCTTAGTAGCATTCACCAAGAAAAGAAAATCCAATCTTAAAACCATAAACCTACGCCTTACCCTAGACACTAAACTTCTATGAAACAAACAGGAACTTGAAGTAACCAACAAGACCAAAAAAATCCAAAAATACTGCATTGCATGTATATAGCGATAGTAAGACCGATCATCACTTATGCATCAGTAGCTTGGTGCAAAAGAACTAATCTGGCCACCGCGAAAATTAACCTCTCGAAAGTGCATGCTAATTTTTGCACTGGCGCTATGAGAACCTGCCCAACAGCAGCCATCGAGGTAGTATTGGATCTTATCTCTCTCCATATTGTGGTAGAGGGTGTGGCAAAAAGAATCATACTCAGAATGATCAAGGAATGAACGCTTAAGCATAGGTTTCAATCCCCTGACGGTGATCAAACCTGGCGCATGCCCCGGGATGACATGTCAAAAAAAAAAACAGCTTTGTGAAAGAATTCACCACAAAGCTTAGTAACAAGAACGAGTGGGATCATAACACCATCTTGAAATTGAATAGAAATGCCATCAAATGGTACACTGATGGCTCCAAAACGTCAGAGGGAACTGGAATAGGAATATATGCGCTTAGAACCAAGTACTTCAAAAGCTTGGGGAAGTACTCAAGTATCTTCCAGGCGGAAATACACGCTATTGAAAGATGCGTCCAGTTCAATATTGATAGAAATTATCGAAAGCAGGAGATTATCATCATGTCTGATAGTTAAGCAGTCATCAAGGCGCTGAGCTCACACGAAATTAGTTCCAAGATGGTTTGGGAATGCCTAGGGAAATTAAACGAGCTAGACAAAAGGAATAAAGTAACCCTTCTGTGGGTTCCGGCTGACACAGTAGTGGAAGGAAACGAGATAACGGGTAATCTCGCAAAAAAGGGGCTGGATTACTTTTTGTAGGACCTGAACACTTTTGTGGGATAAGTAGCATTAACGATACTGAAGCAACTGAAAAGAGAAATAGAACAGAAAAAATCTAATTATTTGGAGAATCTCCAAGGAATGAGGCGAAGTAAAATTCTTCTGGGAACCTACAACCAGAAGAGGTTTACAGAATGCACCAACCTGAGTAAGAACAAGGTTCGCATATTGACAGGAATACTTTCAGGCCATTGTAAACTGAAAGGACATCTGAGTAAGCTTGGATTCGCAAAGGAATCTGAATGTAGATTTTGTGGGGAACAGGATGAAACACCCATTCATCTCCTCTCAAATTGCGGGGGAGATTTATCTAACCTGGGGTCTTCTTGTATCCTACACTTTCTGAAAGGAATATGATTGGAAGGCCAGCTGTAAACAGCAAGAATAGGGAACACAATAAATGTTTTAGGTCGCAGTGTGACATCACTCTGCCCACATACATACATACAAACGATTTCTGCGCACGTTGGTAGTTGATCGCAAGGGATCAGGCTATCATGGTGGAAGAGTCGTCGTTTTAATGATTATCAGGGCTGCTAAAGTATATATATCTGATAAATCTATTAGATAAATGTTTAGCAAAGGATTGCTCCGCGCGTTGGTGGTTGATCGCAAGAATCAGGCCATTGTGGTGAGAGTCGCCGTTTTAATAATTATCAAGGCTTCTAAAGGATATCTATCTGATATATCTATTAGATTAATTTTTAACAACGGTGTCTGAAGTGCTATTTATGCTGAATATGCATTATTGCTAGAGTGGAATCACTGAAGTGCCATCTTGACGTCAATTCCTGTAATACATATATTTAACGGATTTGCTACTATATTCATGGTAAACTTTGCTGTAATAATATTTAGGTGGGAGCTGGTTTTACGAATATCAAGTAATAATTACATTCAATTGACGCCAATTTTAATTAGCCTATCCCTTATTCGTTTAATAACTCTTACTTTGCCAATTGAATACTCGTTTATTGCACAAATAAACTCGTTGGGGATGTTAAATTAAGAAAATGGAAGTATCAAAATAATGTGATTGCCTTCACTATGTTTTCTTGTTAGATTGATTATAATTTTGGTTAATCCAACAATATATTGTTACAAAAAACGATTTGTTAATTTAACCTAGGTCATTTCCTCAGTGTATGCATATGATTTTATCTGCTTTTGTTTGTGTGTTCTATTAAAATATCTGGGAATAATTAAACAGTAACTAATGTTTTGTGTCATACCTAACAGGAATCATAATTGATAAATCGTGACATAGCTAATAGATACTGTATCTGAAATAAAGAGGACATCAGTTGCTGTGTTGAAGTTCTTAGCACGTGTACAACTGCTCACGATCGAATGCAGGAATCATTAGTCTTTTATTGCGTAGATAACAGTATGATTTATAACTTTTTAGTGGTTATCTATTATCTATTCTAATAAATAAAAAAAATCATAATTATTATTGGGTTTTCTGAGTTCTGTGTTTTAAAAGGGAAATAATCTTTATTATACATGGATAGGAATTGTATGAAATATCCAGAGAAATTAAAGATTTTAAGTGAGCATTAAATGTTAGAGTTAGAGAAGATAGTTAGATAGAATGTATCATCATTAAAACTGTCTATGTATGTATTAACGCATAATACATACCGGATGTCGAAAGAGTAACTCACAATATTCACAATTTTGTTATTAAATGGGTTTTGAAAACGTTCAAAAATACGTTAATTTTATGTTGGTGAAATGCATCACAGTTAATACATTTTTTTAAGCATCTCTCTATACCCAGTGTGCTGTAAAAACAGGATCCACAGTGCTCATCAGGAGATTCCGGAAAAGTTACTAAATATACTGGGGGGAAAATACCCTAGCAATTTAAAAAGAACAAATGACATCATAGATAGAAGGCGAGAACCAAAAAAGAAAGCTAATTAATAATCTTTGTGAAAATAAAACTGATTTGTTTCAAGGTTTTTAAGAAACGCCACTTAATAACAAAGAAAATAGAGAATTAAAGTAGGATGAAAAGTACTTTTTTAGTATGAAGTCAATGATAGTTTAATATTTTTTTTCGCCATATAAATTTTTTGTTGCTGTTCATGTTTAATAGAGATTTGTTACGGTTTCAAATCAGTAATCAAAACATTAATTTTAGTATCCGGAGATTATAACTTACATTTCTGTCAAAGTTCATACAATAGCAATATGTGTGCATTGAAATATCTAAAATTAAATTGATTGATATATCTAGGTTGAATGGAAATAATATTATTGCTTTCAATTAACTTATCGCTGTCTTTCAAGTGTATTTGTAGATAAGTGAATGATGTATATTCGTAGAATGTTGTGATGTAGGTATATATACATTTAATCTACAGTTAGCTCAGTCAGTATGGAGAACTCACATCAATTATGTGTCTTAAATAATAAAATATTACATACAGAATCCAAATCGGAAATAGGCAATTATTTATCAGCAATATTGCCATAAAATGTTTTAAAATAAAAATACCAGTTACTAAGGGAATACTTCGCGGTTTAAAAACTCGATTTTTTCACTATTTTCGTGTGGCAAGGGAGAAACTGCAGCTATCGAAAATGTACCAACAGAAGTGGTTCAACCTTCTTAAGTAATCAAAATAATATATTCATTCTATTGACAAAAAAAAGAGATATTTTGAAATAATGTGAAAAATAATACTCATTTAAATCATTATAAATATGTTTTATTAGTTTTTGGAGCGACCGTTATTATATATAACATTGAACTATTAAATTACTAAAAAGTTGTTTTCAATTAAATCTCTCCTCACTGTGAATTTATACGAAAGTTTATAATACCAATTAGAAGTGGGGCGTTCTTCTAGAACGCGTTTCATGAAGAAGGTGGATTAGTAATTTGGTCCATCCACTCTTATAAGTAGCACTTGTGGAATGTGGAATACACCACCAGTATAATATAGCTATCTTTTCTTTTATTGCTTGTGAAATGGATTTTGGAATAGATAGTTATGATAATGTCAAGTCGTAGTTTCCTTTAATGACAATATTTAATTTTCCAGCTTGTTTTTCCGTATTATATATTTTATGGCTCTCATGCTTGCCTACAAATATTTTTAATAATGTCTTTCTTTTTTTTCAAATCCTCCATATTTTTTACCTGTTTTTAACATTATTTGGAATTCTGTTTTTTGTCTTTTTTTACAATCTTTAATATTAACTCATTAATGGCCGAAGTATCAGAAAGGAATCATTAACAGAATATTGTTTTTGATTACTTCTTTTTTAAATAATTTTTGTGGAGCGAAGTTGTACACCTAATTAGTTTTAATTCATACATGCCAAAGCTTTATTAACGAACCATTATTTTTCATGTAAATAATGAAAATTATTATTATTATAATTCTGTATTTTTCTCTTAATTTTATCGTAAATAAAGTATATATATGTTTCTTTTTTACCAAAATTTTAATGATTTTTGTGCTTGGCCGTTAATGGATTAAGAATGACTTTTCTTTCAAATGTTTCTTACAATTGTTTTTAAAAACCCTTTAAATTACCATATTTTTCAAATGTTTTTTCGCCATACTGAATCCGCCATTTTGTTTTTTCCAGCAACTAAGGTCAGATTGGAATACACGTAGGATGTACCACATCCTATGCACATGCCATCCATTTTATAATCACCGGAATAAATAACATTTATTTATTTAACAAAGAATATGAAATACGCCTATTCTTTTTTTCCCTTTCTTTCTCCCATCTTTCTTTTCTTTCGGTAGTTTTCTTTTGTGGTAATGTTTATATTTAATATGATCATTTTTAATATCATATCATTTTAATATTTCTTTTCCCTGTTCCTTTTTCCCCAATCCCTTTACCCGCTTTCCTTATATCTGCTCCTGTTTCCCTCTTCTCTTTTTCTTTCCACTTATTTCCTTTTCCCCATTCCCTATCACCTTTTCCTGTTCCCTTTTTCCTATTCCCTTTTCCCTGTTTCTCATTTCATGTATTTTTATTGTTTTTTTTTTTATTTCTTTTACATTTTTACCATTTTTCCTGCTTTTAAAATTACTTAACAATTTCATATTAATAATCTTACAAGGGTACGACATTAGAACATAGTTGATTACAGATTTAAGTAACACCATATGGACTCACCCGATATTCCCCAAAGTCTAATAACTACTGCCTTCAAACCGTATTCCATTCTCCCGGAAGTATTTCCGTATATAATTGATTTTCTCACGGAATTAAGCAGGGCTTGCTTCACTTAGTCCTCAGCTCGTAACCGTTAGTCCCTTCTCGATATACTCTCGAGATACGTTAAGTCTACGCGCTCCGATAAGTAAATAATTTATGCCGTCGCTCGGTCGTCAGCCGATATGCTGTAATACAAAGTTCTCCCTTCATTTCGGAAGGAAATTTATAAACAGGGCTTTGATGGTCTTTCCGATAGACTGGAACTGTGTATAGTATTCACATATTTTTAGTGTATAGTACTTAGACCTTGTATTTTGTACTAAATTGGTGTTTTATGATCACTCGTAAATGATGCAGTCTTTACTAATGGAATTTTAGTGTAGTATCAGTTGGAGGAAACAATAACTAACCACGATAGAAAAACTTTTTGTTTCATTCTTGTGGATTTCTGAGTGTTGACTGTTTTACAATAAGAAAGTGCTGGCCATCTATAATTTTTATTAAAGATAGTAAGAAATAGCTTCAATATGTTACTCAGGTATTAATCAATTCATCAATGAGTGAATATATAGTAAGGCCAAATAGTGGCGAGAAAAGTTATCAGGACAAAGATTGACAAAGAGTTTTTAAATAAACAGACTCCTGAATTTAATAATAAAAGAACACTTGAGCAAGGAGAGACTGACTGCTAAAATGATAGCTTTACTTCCTGTTGGTCACTAAATGTAATACTATAGGCATCAGTGAATGCTATTTGCAGATTCTGTCAAGATGTATAAAATCCCCTAGTCGACATTTTGTGCTATGCCTTGGCAAAGACAAGGTTTTGAGCGTGGAGATAGGTCAGGTAATCTAGTCAACCTAATCTAGTTTAATGATTGAATACTGAGATATAAAAAGGAAATGGACGCTATTTATAGATTAGTCTAAAGCCAATTAGTTGCATTGTTATCCTTACGCATCCAAATGTTGACACTCATAAGATAACATAAACAATTTCGCTCATGGTCGAATATATAGACATATGAGTGTTATGCATACCCATTGAATAGCAAACCTTGTTTCTTATGTGAAAATGCTAGCATTACACCAACAAAAAAAAGGAAACTAGCCAACAAGTAAACCTCTAAAATCTGGAAAGAAGATATTTATTGATCTGAAAAAACATTTCCTTGGCACTTGCTAAATGTCAAGTTGGGTCCAATAAATTAATTTGTGAGGGCGTTACCCAAAGGCGAGATAATATTTACGTACATCTGCACGCAGGTAAAGGTTCTTTATAGCGGTGTGTCCACGAATGGAGTTGACAGTAGGTACCTGTAATATACAAAAAAAATTGAATTTGAATTTAATATTTGGTCTCAAACTTATTTATCGTTTGTTTTCGAGTTTTTAAAATCTAGGAGGCCTTTGCAGCTAAGTGAAAAATATTTTGGTTTCAGGTAAAGTACCTTTCCGTTGGGATTATGTCAAAATGTTACCAAGAAATGTTCAGAATGAAAAGTTATAACGGCATGCCAATTTTCAGAGCTATCGGTCTACTTTGATAAAATGCTTTGTTTGGAAATTTTGTTTCAGATATGTTAATAAGAAATTGGTTAAGCCAAAAAGTTATAGAGTTATGCAAATTTTTATACTCCTATTTCTAACTCCATCGTTATTATCAAAGTAGGTTGATTAGTCTAAAAATTTGCATAAGTCTTTATACTCTAACGATTTTTTCTTAGTAACAAACTGGCATATTGTGAGTAACAAACAGTGTTTTACCTGAAACAAAATTAACTCTCAAAATTTTCATATCGTTATAACTTTTCATTCTGAACAATATTTCTTGGTAACATTTTGGCATACTGCTAACGGCAAAAGGTGCTTTACTTATAACAAAAACGGTTTTGACTCAGATGCTAAGGCCTACTGGATTTTAAAAACTCGAAAGCAAATGATGAATAACTTTCAGATCAAGCAGGACTTATTTCCAAAATATGAAATTCCAATTCAACTTTTGGTTGCTGTTCTACCTATCGTCAACTTTATCCGTTGACAAAGGTTTGGGCGACAATCATCCAATTTATACTTCTTTTGTAAGCAACTTATTGTAAAAGTTGAAGAAGTTGAGCATGTGTGCTTATATGAGATAAGAAACATCTTTCCATAGGGTGTGCTTTCGCATGAAGAAGAATCTCGGGTATTTGGCCAAGCTATTCCTGTAGATCCATATACTCTTCATTACACATTAAAACACCTTACCATAAATGTCACTACACTGTAATAGAGTGTAGTGTCATCAGCATTGCAGTTGCAAGTATTTCTATCACCATATAGGTACTCTTAATTCAGTTCCCTCTGTCGCTTTGGAGCCACCCCAAGACCATTTGATGGCACTTTCACTCACTCTTGCAACTCAGCTTTATGATGAATTCTTTCTCAAGAAACTAGATTTATCAACATCTCCCGAGGCTTGATCAAAGTTTGGTCACCTTCAAGTCATTGATATTTGCTGATCACTTTGCTTCTGCTACTTTTTGCTACATCCCCCAAATAGAAAAATGTAGATGGGAGTAAAGTTTGGTATTAAAGAAGAAAAAAACTAGGTAATTCCCCAGATTTGTGTGGTATCAAAAAATATCAAAATAGTGGCAATAGTGTTCGTTGCTGGAGTATCAATATGATGATGAATTATTTTGATCATTCCATTAAGATTCATCAAGTGATTCTTAGGAGAAAAAGCTATGATTTTAAGGACAGAACAGGAAATGTATGTCAATGAATATATTAATTATTCGTATTTTAACATTAATTTATTGTTAATTCTTATGGTACGTTCTGTTAATTATACATATTGTTTTTGCTACTGAAATAGGTTGTGTGTATGTTAAAAAAAAAGTAAATAAACATAACTATTCTAACTTATTTTTCAGATTTTCTATTTTTTGACATACGATTTATTGTGATATGGTAACGTGGTGATGAAACTGATATTGGTGAATGAAATAACAAAAAGAATTGAGGTTAGATACGAATTCAACTTAAAAAAAACATAAAACTTGATGTTGAAAAGTTATTTTTTGTTGGCCAGTTTTTTTTTTGTATATTTTTATTCGATTGCTTTATCTCATCTCTGATATCGAAAATTGGGGCATCCTGTGATGTCATCGTAACGGAATACATAATTAATTTTGATTGGAACTTGTATCAAACCGGACAGTTTGTGTGTCACGAAACAGGCACAACTACATTCAGAAATAAATCTTTCAAGGCTTGCGTTTCTCTCGGAACAAGTAACGTTTGTTTATCACTGGAGGAATAGTCGAGTGACAAGACAAGCACGCAATCCAGACGAAGATCGAATCAACTACGAATGCGTCCCAACTTGCGACTGTTGTATTGCAAATGATATATGTTTTAAGCATTATTACAACTTTCCACGATAGTCACTTCCAAGTAAAACGATTTCAGCAAAAAGATAAACTCTTCATTGATGCTGGAGTAATAAAAAAAATCTCGCAATCATAAGTTCCATAAATGAATGTACAGCAAGCTGTGAAGCATTAAAACCAACGTGACACATAACGACTCTCTGTCTGCAATAGGCGAAGCGAAATAGATTCTGTCCTGCATAAAGGTCGCTTAGGAATGACGCTAGTACACGCACGCAACTCTTTCGATTGGGTAATAAACAATATATGAAGTTGTTGCACAACAACCGACTTGAGTTATATAATGCTGTGTATTGAATTGAGACTTTGTGTCAGTGTATGCCATTTTGTTGGTTTTAATATGAACATAAATGGTGCTTATATTTTATGCTAAAGATTAATTGGGGAGTGTATTAACGTTTTTCCTTGCAGTTCATTATATTAGAAGATTTAATTTGAACTGAATTTCGATGAAGATTCGATACTCGGGATAAACATGAGGAGTATGTGGGTGAGCGAAAACTCGATCATTTCAGCAGAATATTTATAACCGGATTAAGACGCTCCTCTATTCAACAGTGCCTCTTGTGTTTGCGCAAGGTGAGAACCCCGCTTGGTAAGGGAAACCCTACTCGTTCTAAAAATAGCCGCGCCTATAGAATTCCAAGAAGTTCCTAGCGCCTGTCATATATAGAGGGAAATTATATGTAAATAATGTCATAGCCATCACTTCTCTGGCTTGTCTGATGTGTATTGCCTATACATGCATAACACACGTATCTGATAAATGTGCACGTGTTTATTTAAAAGCGGTAACAATGCCAAAATATCGAACCCAAAGCTAGAATTGTAATGTAAATATTGTCAAGATGCCAGAGATTCTTTACTGTGCGTTGATATAGATAACCAAATGAATAAGAACGCTATTGAGGGTGTTAACTGTATGATTAACTATACAGATTTCTAAACTTTTGCTTATTGATATCTTGTATGACAATAGAAATCGTAAATGACTATGAGGAACAGGCAAAAGAATGAAAACAACTTTTTTTGGTAAAATTCTTCAGATCTCCGATTCTTCAGTGAGACCCTGAAATCACGAAACCTATTAGTCTATGTTTTAGTGAAGATTTCCTTTTCAGAAAACCCCTCTCAAAGACGATAGGCCTAATTAAGAGTGCAAAATTAGAAATCAGGTCTGAAATGTGACATGTGTGCTATTGTTTCGATTGTTCTTTGATGAATTGTGATGGATCCATGTTTGGTCACCTTGTGAAATGATCGTGTTGCTGAAGATTTCGTTTCTTATAGACTGGGAGCACCATAGTTCTTCATTTTGAAAATATCCATACAAAATATAAAATACCCACTTGATTGAGATGGATGGTAGATTAATCCTAATTCAGCCAAACCTCTCTGCTTATCATCAATATGATTCCGCATCGAAAACACAATCGATCAGATCGAGATTTGAATCCGTGATTCTTGGCTATTACAGGATTATTTTTTACATTACTATAGCTGCTTAGGCAATTTCTCATCTCTGCAATACTCCATCATCGATTTGGAAAGTGCAAAGTCTTCATAAAAATGGTTACGTTCGGTGTTGATCTTCAACAAAAACACGACTGTGTTCCAAACTGAGATTGCTGTAATTCATCGCTGTGTCCGAGAGATAGAAAGATGTACCGAGCCAGGTAAAAGCGTCGCTATCTTCTCTATCTGTCAGTCCACACTTAAAGCGATTAGTTTTATAAGCGTGGGCTCTAAGCTGATTTGGGACTGTGTAAGTACCCTAAATGAGGTGGGCACCCAAAGGAAACTAACCCTGGCCAGGCGAGGTTCGTCAAGGTCACTTGTTGGAGCTGGTCCTTCTTTCGGCACTACTAAATCGCAAATTAAAAAATCAATCAATGAATGGATACATAATCAGTCCAGAGAGTGGTGGCAAAAATCACCGGGACAATGGCAAGCAAAAGAGTTCCTAAAGGAGCAGAGGCCTGAACTCACGAGAGATCTACTGAATAAAGACAGGAAGACTGTCAAAATGATCGTAGGTCTGCTGACTGGTCACTGTAGACTGAATAGGCATATGTATAACATAAGCCTGGCAGATGATGCAACCTGCAGATACTGCCAAGAGGAGGAAGAAACACCAGTTTCGTGTGCTGTGCCAATGTGAAGGCCTGGCGAGGACAAGGTTTCTAGTAATGGGGGAGGAGAACCCTACAGTTAGTAGCTACATAAAGATGCCGCTCTCAAAGATGACAGGCCTAATTAAGAGGGCAAAATTAGAGAGCGTCCTCTAGGAAAAAGGGGATCACAATAGATCTGAAAAGGTCGCGGTGAAACAGGTCCCCATACGCCACCCCAGTTCTTATCTAATCTAATCGGTATTGATTTCATCGTTCGTTTTTACAAAAAAAAAGAAAATAAATAGGCAAAAATGTAAAAGCCATTCGGTTGACATGACAATGACGCACTTATTTTGTTTGAAAATTTAACAGTTATCATTTGAAAGATATAGTATTTACAAAGGAAAAAAACTCTATTGTTACTGCTATCTCGTGAAACCGATGCACTTTCTAACAATAGCGGAAAGGCTATAGCATCCATAAAACCCATACAAAAGTTTCCATTTATTAAGGTAATAACTTGTGCGAAATTTCAACTGCCTGCAACTGATAGAGGGGCTGATAAAAGCAGTTAACCATAAACTACTTTATTGTTCATCTCCGTCTCTTTTTAACCAATCGATATGAAAATTTAGACAAATAATTTGCTTAATTACTACTCCCGTTTAAAAGATTTTGACACGGCCGTGCCAATTTTAACTAGTTAAAAAAAGGAAAATATTTTTGGAACCCCAGAAATGAAGTCATTCTCCGAGCACAAACACCAAACTTTCGCCAACTCCTAATATGCCAACTTTGTCGTGTGAAAATTTGATGTAATTTGTTGTGGTGGGACAGATTGAAAGAAAAGTAAAACTGAATGAGTACTACGCAGCAATAATATAGGGTGCAGCAATAATAAGTCGTCTTTTATCGCTTCGCCTATATTCTAGATAACAATTTCACGTTTCGGGAACGTAATATAATGTTAATTGTGCCACAGTATATATAATTCGTTATTTTATATAGAACTCATTGTACATGTTTACATTATTAATGGTCTCTAATCACACTTCATTCTTCGCCAGATTATGAAAGTAACTTGTTTTGTGATTTTCCATTTACAACTGTTTCTCATCACTTGAAAAATTATCACAAACATACTGAATAAATGTTATAAACAAAAATTCCTTCCAATTAATATTCTTTTTTTTCATTAGTACTTATGCTAGGAAAAGTAAAAATTCGAGACTTTGGTACAAAAAAAAAAAAATCATAAGAATATTGTTTTGGTTTAAAGAACACTTTCTACCAATGCGGAAACAACATGGCAAGAACTTCAATTTTTTTTGTTGTAGGCAAAAACATTTTTTGATATACTTTCTCTTCTGTTAACCGCTGTCCAGAGACAGGCATTGCTGGGTATTACTGGTGCAATTAACAGCACAGGGGCCGCCTCTTTGGAGAGCATTGTGGGCCTCCCTGCTGGAGCTTTATGTGAGAGCGGAGGCAATGAATGCGATCCTGAGACTGAAAGCCAACGAAAGCATGGCACCCGAAATTATCTTCAGTGAAAAGGTGAAAATCTCCATACCGAACAGAGACCAGGCACGTAGTGAGATTACTGCTAATGATAACTGGTTCACGGACGGATCCAAATCCAGCCAGGACATAGGAGCCGGTATTTATAGGCCCAGTCCTAACCAAAGGATATCCATAAACCTGGGGAAACATACAACGGTCTTCCAGGCAGAGGTATTTGCTCTTGCAGCCTGTGCAGAAACGATTACAAAAGGTGGGTACATGAGGAGGAAAATTAATATAATGACTGACAGCCAGGCTGTCATTAAGGCAGTTTCGAACCTCGTAACTAGGTCAATACTAGTTAGAGACTGCAAACAATCCCTCAATGCACTTGCACGAGACTACACAGTAGCTCTGATTTGGGTGCCGGGACATGAGGATATAAAGGGTAATGTAATAGCAGACGAACTAGCCAAGGAGGGCTCTAAGAGACACTTCATGGGTCTAGAGCCCGTATGTGGGATTACTAAGGATTCCGCAAGAAAGGAGATCTAGACCTGGTTAGATAAAGAAAGTGCAAAGAAATGGAGATCGATTGAAGGTCAACTTTATACCAAAGCGCTGATAGGGGATGGAGATGTTAGTTTTTTCTGTTAACCTACTCAGGCGCAGTAAGAAAGAAGTTAAAACTATTACTGGGTTGGTAGGTGGACACTGTCCCCTGAAAAAACATTTATATAACACAGGTCAAGTAAGCGAACCGTGGTGTAGAAGATACGAACTACAGGAGGAAACGAGTTTACATGTAATCTGCACATGTGAGGAACTGAAGGTACTCAGGCAGAAATATTTCGGGAGAGATCTATTGGAGCTCTCGAAGGTTCTTAAGTTCCCACTGGGCAAGATACTGGGCTTTATAGAGAACACCAAGCTGCTCGAGTGGAAATAAGAGAATTAATAGGGATGGTACAATGAGCACCTAGCTCAAGTGCCCGGACTTTAAGTGCCCACCCTAACTTTAATGAATGAATACTTTCTCATATCATCAGATTCGTTGAACAGCATGTGCTTAGAATAATAAAAAGATGCTTTGGCTTGAGATACAACACAAAGATGCCAAACTGCCTGTACCACACACCACCAAACTGTACTATACCACAACTAACAAAAGAAAATTATTTAGTGCCTGTCATATTAAATTAACTGGATATTTTAGCGTTGCCAAAAATATCTAATATATTCTATGAACTATAAAATATTGCAGGAGTAGAAAACTATGCCTTTTATTTTAGAGTTTATATGTTAACATATGTAAATGTGTAAAGAGATTAAAACGAATGATTACCAATTTTGTTTTCAAAAGTTTGTGGTCGTTTTGTACTCATCCCAGGTCATTATCTAACTTTGTTAGGCGTTATATTTCGGTGTTAGTTCCAGCTTCCTGGAACTGTGTTAATTTTCATATCAAGTAATTTATATCAAACACTAACCAAATAACAACAACAAAAGTTATAAATCGTTATATCGTATGTTTTTAATCAATGTCCAACGGGTTTACGAAAACATTTTATCAAACATTAATCTACAGCCAAAAGCAACTTTACAAATGTTTTCCCCAAACCCATTTAGCAGATAACAGGTAATAAGCTTCCTAAATACTTCTCGAAATTTCGTGCGCTTATGTCCAAAACACTGATTAGCACTTTAATACGTTTTCTTTCACTTTTTCTTCGAATGCAGTTCAGACAATTAAGCGGTCGCTTAAAAATCCTACTAGACCGGCGCGTTAAATGTAACGAAGCTCTTATCTTGTTAGGGCAGACGACTACATCGGTTTTCCTCCCGTTACAGTCGCCGGTTTTAAAGTAATTCTATGTCTGTGTCTCAACGTGCCAGAGATCTCTTGAGAAATCAATTTTATCAGCCACAGTTACGACTGTGTTGTTCCCGGCGACTAATCCTGGTCGTCGCTGGGTTGAATTACACGCCATTGTTGTTGGTCGTGCTCGATATGGTGGCCGTAAATTTCACGGAAATATAATTTATGCTTTGTGTGGAGACACATACGTAGTTAGGCTATACTTACTACTGTAAAGGATATTAAGTTTTGGGCTGTAATAGAACATTTTTTTCTCGGCGCGAACATATGTCATGCGAAATTTGTTACATTTGTTATAAATATGTATACAGGGTTGCCAAAATCTGGACACAATCCTATAGTACCGAGATGGTTTGATTTACAATTTTGAGGTTGTGCACTTTGAACCTAAAAAAAAGTTACTATCGCTCGAATCAGACCGCCACCTGGGATTTTTTTTAAGTAGTAATATTGGTTTTGGGTTACATATTCGTAAAGCTTGTTTTGTTCTCTTTACAGTGATGCGCAAATGCTTGAGTTTATTTTGAAAATTTTCGGAAAAAAAATACATTTTATAAGTTTACTCAAAAAAAACAGGGATTTTTTTATTGTCGACATATTAGGCAAAAATGTTATCTGTGAAAATTATACAGAATAATTTTTTGCATTATTCAAAAATATAATTATCTATACAGGGTGCCCCGCAAGTAGCTAAACGTTTACTTTATACGTCTTTTTTAAATGGGCAGCCTGTAATATTATTTTATTTTTTATACCAAATTCAAAATTAATATCTATAATTTATCTTTTGTGCAACTGAGATCAATTAGAGGACTTATGAAAATAACCGAATCTATTGCTTCAGACAGTCAGGGGATACTGAGGGCACTATGAACCCCAAGACACAACCAAGACTGGTTTGGAAATATATTCGAGGACTGAATAGCTTTACATGCCGTAAAAAGTCGCTTTGTTGTGGATTGCCAGATATTCAGCAATTGAAGGGAACAAAAAGCGGATGAGTTAGCAAGAAAGGTACTACCTGCTTCATATATAACGTGTTGTTAGAGTGTCTAAAAATACAGCACGGGAGCAGGTAAGAAGTTAGGTGAAAGAGGAACAAAAAGAACACTGGAATAATACAACCAGGAAACCTCATGGTCAGACTTTTATCAAGAGACTATCAAAGAAAAAAGGCTGAAGCACTGCCGCAGCTCAGTAGGGAATCATTTTCACATCGTGACAGGGCTTCTAACAGGACGTTGTTGTATATTGAGAGGGTACCAACAGAAAATTGGGATCAACGCTTAAGATACCAACAGCAGGTTATGCAATGAGAGGGCAGAGTACGCTTACCACATTCTTCTTTCAAATGAACTCGGATGATTACTTCGATCAACCGGCCTGAGACCTATACAGATGGGGTACTAGGATCCTGTAATGGCTGATGTAATTTAATAGGTAAGAGAAATAGTAGACTAAATACAAAAAGCCACGAGGCTGCATTGTTTCTGAAGACTCCATGTCAAGTAAACTTTCATCTAAGATGAGAAAATGATTGCCTCAGAAATAACAAGCGTCTTGATTACTAATAGAACTGTACTCCCAACACCAGATGGCTTCTTTTCAGGGCCTTCTACAATTATTCTGCTGATAAGTGTGAACGCATGGATAAAGCAAATAAATAATGATAATCTGATTGATGTGATCTACTTTGGTAATGAAAAGGTTTTCGACAATATCCCGCATAAAAGGCTCTTTCAAAACTAGATCAAGGGTAAGAGGAACAATACTGGGATAGTTTAGTTTTAGTTTAGTTTAGTAGGATGTACCCATGTCCATATGTTATCTTAAAGTTCATCCAACAAGTTCAGACTGATAAGGTAGCTCAGTATTTTGCTGACTGAGATCCCCTAGGGAAGGGTCAGCGTTTTTGGAGGTTACATATCTGATAGAGAAAATATGCTTAACCGTGTCTTCGTCATCTAAACACAGTCGGTATTTAGTCTCATCAGAAAGTCCGATTCTGCGTAGGCCCCTTCTGAGTTTACAGTGACCTGTAAGGACAGAGACATTTTTACGTTGAAGTTCTAGTAGTTGCTTGGTTTTCGTAATGACCAGGTGTAATATACTCTTTCGCATACACCAAACAGGAGAGTTGTTCCATTGGAGCACTTTCTGATTTGCCAAGAATTGTCAATCTATTGGAATACATAGATAGTTTCTTACGTAAACGCACATTCATGGTTAGGACAAATGGAAGTAACTCCAGAGAGTTTGGAGAGCTAAGTGGAGTTCTACTAGGTTCTGTCTTTGGACCACTGCTCTTTATAGCATACACCAGCGACTTATATTTTAAAATGGAGATGTATATTATTTTCTTCGCAGATCTTTTTCGTGCTGGCAATCCCATAGAACAAAAAATTAAAGCACTCGAAATATGAACACGAGCGAGAACGTAGATCGCTGGATATTATTGCTTAGATCTGCAACTGAATCTTTTTATTAAAAACTAATCAGATCCTTAAAGGTCGCTCTTATAAATTAGCAAAGGAAAGTGTTTAATAGTAATAAATATAGGAAAAAAATTGCTGACAAATAGAGGTGTATACCAATGGAATGCGCTTCAAGAATCAATAATTCTAGTACCATCGAGCAATACCTTCAAAAATTGACTGGTTCAGAATCTGTAAGATACGCTATCTATGACTTCTTATCCACTGCAGACACCATAATTGCTTTTTGTAATCTATTAATTGTGAAAATCTTTAAGACTTCCAAAACTAAACTTTAGGGAGTGATCGGATATTATAATTAGTGATGGGTAGAATCGAGTAAAAGTTCCGGGACAAACGAGTACTTTTGTATATTCCCGAACGCTCTATTTAATCGAAACCGGTTGTGATGTTTCGGAACCTTGTAGCTAAACTAAAGGTAGTAGTGGGTAGAATCGAGTATCTTTTTACACTCCGAAACTTACAGACACTGTTAAGGTTTTTTGCTTTACATGAAGCAAGAGGTTTTTTTTTATTCTTATTTTAATACGCATAGCATATTTTTACACAATATGTAATATATTCCACATATAAAGTTATAATTCTGCGAGACACATATTACAGGAATTTGTTTGTTATTCTAATATTATTTTTTGCAGTAGTGCATCAAATTCATATACGATTTAATTCGTTGTAGAATATTAGGGAACTGTAAGAAAACCTATATAGATGCATATACTCATATGTAGTTCGTCAAATAAATGGCTAAAAAGAAGTATACAAATATATTGTTTATCCTAGTTACTTTATTTAACATTTTTTTCGTATCCCTTCTCTAGTACTCTAGATTATTTTTTTAGTAATTCTGATATTTAAAGGAACAAAATTAAAAAAAAATATTTAGTGATAAATAATATTAAATTAAAATATGTACTTTTAACATAAAACCAAAAATGAAAAAGCTTAATTCAGAATTAAGTTAAATAAAATTCAAAATTTTTCATAATGCATAAACAAAAACTTAAATACAATACACAAAATTTCCACATCAAATATTCGAATCGTTCCTCCGACCACTTCCAATAAATTTAGATCATTATAAAGATTATGTCGTACATTGGATAATGCTTCTGGGAGTAGAATAATTGATTGGTAGTTTTCGTAACAGGACGATTGTTAAAAGTATTATGAGACATGCCTATAATAGATAACCAGTGACCTTATAATGCCACCTCATTGTTTGCACTTTTCGACTTTTATGCATTCTATCCCAGCTCTGTATCTCTCACACTATTGATAAGCTACCTAACTGCAGATCTTCAGTCAAACGCTCGTGTATGGCTGGCTGCATGCTTGTTTGTAGCATTTTAGTGGTGCACTCCATTTTGCTACCCATCCACTATTATTCCCTTGTAATTACATTATCGTAGTTTCGTGTGTTTGGATGTATATAATCCCATTTTTTGATGGAAAAACTGATATGAAATGAGAAACATACCGCCATTGAACAACTACATCTGTATCTAATTTAGCAAACGCATTTTGATTTCATTCTGTTTCATTGTTAATTATGTTGTCCTTCGCACTAAAAAACTCTAATTGTGTCGGTTAAAAACATTCCAGCTCACACTGTAATTCCCAACACCACCACTAAAGGGATGCGCTTCTTGTACAAATTCTGAAGTACTCAAAATCCCAACAGCAAAATAACAGATGCGACCAGGAATGCATGCGTAGCGAAGTATTTATTTTAAGAACTATGCTGAGAACTTCCGATTTACCTATCCCGGATGTTTTACGATTTTCTATAGCATTATACTTATCGTATGCAACTTTGGAAATTATAAAAGCAGTTTGCGTAAAAAGAAAGCTTTATTTACCAGTTTTGGATAAAATCGATATCCATTCATCGATTTTTTTTCCCATTAAATAAACGATTTGCCGCTATCTGTCCTATAGAAACAGGTATCTCTGAATCCGACCTGCATTTTATAACTTGTTTCTTTTTTCGGTTGCGGAACAGCTTTCATATAATTCGTCACAGCTACTTAAACGCTTCAATATTTATACGGATAAAAAGACAAGTGTCCATCAGGTTTTACGGAAATATTTATCGATTTATTTTATGAACATATTTGAGATTGGTAACTTCGTGTTTAAAATTCTTATCGACTAATTACATCAATACCTGGAGGTATGCCATTTTCTTGCTAAAATCCAAAACAAAATTAGATAATTTTGTTATAAAATATACCATGTTGTAAAACAACAAAAGTTGCAATGTTTCCCGGAAGATTAACTTATGTTCAAAGAAGTAATAAACACTTACAGTATTGTAAGTGAGGTCTACAGAGGTCAGGGCTTCCTGCGATGTATGAATGTGACCGTTGTTAAAAAATTTCCTGCGCAGATATGTGTGTTGATCTTGTTAAACTAATGACATATCTCTGTTTACATGTTGAAAAGATCAAATATCCGATACTCGTTCATATATATTTATTTTTGCATGAAATGAGAGAGACCATGACAGATGAATGAACAATTCTGTAACGGACAAATAGCTATAAATAATTTTATAATCTTCAAGGTCGATTTGGATTTAAGATGAAGAAAGGAATTAAATAAAATTTAATTCGTTGATTAAATGTTAAGGTAAATAAATAATAAACTCTAGTTCATAAGATTTGACTAGATTGAAAGTATATAAATGCGTATTTCTACATATTTACATAATACTTTTGTAGGTAGATAATTGCTCTTAAATGAAAAAAAATTGTGTATATATTAATGATACTCTGTACCAGAAATAATTGCAGAAAATAATGCTTATTTATTCTGCAAATTAATTTGTAACAATGTAGTTCCAAATTATTCTTTTTTTTGTTTTTATTTGAAAAAATCATTCCTCTGGATTGTAATCAAGGCAGTCTTCTATCTTCTGAGACACACAAAAGTAAAAAAGATAAATTAATAGAAACGAATAAATATATCCGTCACTCCACTTAAAATTATTACGAAGCAAATTATAACACTTTACTAAAAATTACTGATTTTGATAACTGCTAAGTTTGTCATTCCTCTGGATTGTTACGTTTAGTTTACGAAACCGTGGTAATACCAGAAACAGTGAAATAAGCATGCAAGAAGTTAAAAATTTCGGTCATGTGCCCAGTTTTTTCAAGAAGATTTCGCGTTTATTGTTGTATGACAAGCAATAAGATCATTACTCTAGTAAGCACCGAATGCTTTTATTTTCTAGGATATACAATGAGCGAAGTTTCTATAGTTCCACATAATTTTGCAGTTCCTGTATAAACATTTAGCAACACTAATAGTTCGGAAGTACCTAGAATTTCATTATAGAATATAATCAAATGGCAGAGATATTATTTTATCTATATCACAATTCTTAGAAAAATAGATCAAGTAGCGTAAAATTAACGTATAAGTATGAGCGAAATTTCTATAGTTCCACCGAGTTAGATAGATGGCGCATGAAGTTAGGTATTGTTTGCTAGTGTAAACATTTTCCAAACACTACAAACTGTATTTAGTGCTAAATACATACATATAACATTAAAATATATCAGATAATAACAATGCCGAGAGGTAAATTGTTAACTGAGGCCGAAAAAACAAAAATAAATTGTTATAAAGAAATGGGCTTGTCAAACCTAGCAATAGGTAAGAAAATAGGACGATCCCATCACGTTATCAATATTTTTGTAAGATTGGGTAATTTCTACGGCAAAGATCGGGCTAAAGGAGGAAATAAAAATCTAACGCGCAGACAGCACTCATCGATATTTCGGTTAGCTTCTTCTGGTAATGTAACTGCACAACAAATAAAATGTGATTTAAATTTACCAGTAACTAAGAGACGTGTACAACAAATTTTGTCCGGAAGTAAACGTTTTCGATGAGTAAAAAAGCTTCAAAACCACCCTTAAAAGAGACACACAAACAAGCAAGACTAAAATTTGCGCAAGATCATATGAATTGGGATCGTGAATGGAAGAACGTCATATTTTCGGACGAGAAGAAATTTAATTTGGACGGTTCTGATGGTTTCAAATTCTATTGGCACGATTTTCATAAGAACACTGAAGTTGCGATAAGTAGAAATTTTGGTGGCGGTAGTGTAATGGTTTGGGCAGCTTTTACCCATAACAATAAAACTCCTATATGTTTTATAAATACACGAATAAATTCGGGTTCTTATGTAGAACTTCTAGAAATGGTTCTAATAGACTTTGGTGAACAAATGCCGTCGCAAGACTGGATATATCAGCAAGACAACGCACCTATCCATTCTTCCAGACAAACAAAGGAGGGGTTCCACCAAAAGGAAATCAACGTAATGCAATGGTCCGCTCGCTCACCTGACTTGAACCCCAACGAAAATCTTTGGGGAATATTGGCTAGGAAGGTATATGCCAATAAATTGTTTATTATTGGACAAATAAATATTACAATAGCGTTAAACAACTGAAATCTGCGATAACGAAGTGTTTGGAATGAGATTTCTGTATCAATATTGATGAAGTTGATAGACAGTGTGAAGAACAGGATTTTTCAGGTTATTTTGAATAAAGGATCCAACTCTAAGTACTAATTTTACCAAAAATTATAATTTTTTTTATTTCATTTATCCATTTTGTTAGTGGATCTATAGAAATTTCGCTGTTTTAAGTTATCATTATTGTAAGTATTTTCTGTAGAAAGTGTAATAAATTTTTTCATTGATGTCCCCTCTTGCGTTGGCCCTTTAGTGCAATTAAGCATTAACTTCAATGCATAGTTTGCCGAAGATTTTAAGAAAAACCACATATTCTGTTCAAAAGGTCTTGTGGAACTATAGAAATTTCGCTTACTGTATTTGTAAATGGTATTAGAAACATAAGACTTAAGAAATACTAATAGTTACCCAATTGAGTAAGGCTAGGGGATGTCAACATGTAGCTATATTAAAATTTATTAAAAATCGTCACTCTTCTGGCATAGGGTTGACCAGAGGAATGACTTACTTTTCAGAGGAATGTCAGTTTTACAGATACATATATGCTGCTATTGCTCAAACAGACCTAGAAGAAGATGGTGAAATTAAAGTGATGTTTCCCCGGATTTGCAATTCGGATGCTAAACAGGCTTTGAAGGCCGACCCTCAGGATATCTCTTACATACATCCCAACTAGCACATTTACTTGTGATTACCACTGCTATAGACAAAACTACTTCATTATAGTCAATGTTACGTAATTTTTACTACAATTACCAACTTTGAAGGGATATCTGCTTAAACGACATATCTGTAGTTGCAGTTGCGTCGTGGCCATCAAATAGATTACTTTAAGGTTTATTACTTTATGATCCTCTCCTATTATGGCGAAAAAATGATTATCTTAGAAGAATGACCCAAATAAATAAAAACAATTTGTCACTTATATTTTTGTCTGAAACTGTGATGGGCACAAAATGGGGTTATCATTTTTTCTTTGTTGCGTATAAGTACGACAGCTTTTTTTTCGTGTGATTTGAATTCTTTTCTACGAAGCATGCATGAAAACATGATATATCATTTCATAGTACAATGGCATCTCATTAAATCCAAATGGAATTTCACAATAAAAACTCCATGCACAGAATCACGACACCATTCACTGAAGTATGCCCACAGATATGCAGCTTAGAATAATTGTCATCTCTTTTTGTCTTGTTTTATTCGTTCAACACGAGGCTTCATATAGCAGCATACATATGTATGTATCTGTATCTATGCATAGTACGTGCTGTCGCTACATTTCGAAAAGAAAACATAAAGAACAATGAGACAAACAGCTCAGTACTGGGTATAGGGGTATTTAAAAGTGTTTTTGCTCGCGTATGTTGATTCACAGTCTGGATTAATATATTACTAGGTCATCCGTTAAAGGAGTAATCTATGTTAACGTATAGAAAGTTGCAGAAGTACAGAAAAAAAAAGATGTTTTGGTATGTGTAATAAACATATGTCCCATTTATGTTCTCGAATGTAATGCTTATTACCTAATGAAATTGAAAGTGTATACATATATAATTTATTCATATAACTTTGAAATGTGATATTTCGAGGTATGTCATAACAACAAATCACATATTTGCCATCATATATGCAATATTTATTACATTTATGCTTGTAGTCTGAATCATTCTAAATAAAATATTGTCAAATTATGTAAGATAAATGTATAATATTGTATATTAAAACACTAAAACCGTTTTAGCACTAAGGCACCAATTCAAGATTAGAAACGAGTGCCCTAATATTATGTGGAACGTGAGTTCTAATATGTATTTTTTTTTTGCAATTAACTTATAATGGATTGTTTTAATAAAAGAAAAATTGAGCGCTATGGGGAATTATGTGGCTGGTGGTAAAATCTATAGATTTCAATTTTTGATTTCGTCGTCACATTTTACTGGTAATTTACTTCGAAAAGAATTTGTGACGGTAATAAAGTATTTGTTGTCAGTCAATTTAACAGTAATCTCAAATTATCTCATTGATTATTGCATATTTAAACTAGTGCGCAATCTGAAAAATTCCACTAAATTTTCCGTAAATAATACTTATATAAACACGTCTTTTATAAGTGTAATAAAAACTCTATTACAAAAATATTATTACAGATTAACCTTGCATTAATTACTATTCAATTCCTATAGTGGAAATCATGCATGCTTAAAATGGCTTCATGAGAAAATTAATGAGAAACTTTATTTAGTAAACAACAATGATGAAGAACATTGTTCTTTAACACGATATGCACTATAACGCAGTCTTTCTAAATAATCTATAAAAAGTTACGTTTGCCAAAATTGAATTTATTATTGCAGAAACGACCTTTAGTCGCATGCACTAAATTGCGACTTGAGTTATTTTTGTAATGTGATTCAATTAAACTTTGAATACATAAAATACAATATTGTATTCAAAGCAAATTACTATTTTTAAATGTTAACGCTGTTTTTTTATTTGAAGTTAATAATAATGTTTTAATTTTAAAAATAAAACACTTGATTAAGTTTCACTAAAACAGAATTTAATTCTCTTACATATGTTTCGACTTCTCAGTCATTATCAAAGTGTTAGACTTAAAACTAATCTAAAACTCTAACTCTTCGATAATGACTGAGAAGTCGAAACACATGTAAGAGAATTAAATTCTGTTCTAGTGAAACTTAACCAAGGGTTTTATTTTTTAGATAGTTAAATGTTTCACCAAGAGGCAACCGTCAACTCCATACATTTTATTAATAATAATGTGTTATACATGATAAAAATAGTTTGGTGTAATAATTAATACTTTCATTATTAATTACGATAGGTATATCTTTACTGATAATGGAACCAATATTAGTTGTACAGGCATTATTATCACGTAATATTTCAAGGATAACTATCTTAATGTATTTTTCATGTTCGATTGTTTGGGGGGAAAATGGTTTTAAGATTTAGGGGTAGATATTATTATTTACTCTCCTATGTATCCGTAAATTTTATTAAGCACATAAGAATCTTTTCTTCTTATAAAGGGAAAGCTACAGAAAACATTCTGTCTAGTTTGTAACGTAAATATTTTTAAGAAATGTTTTTATTAGCGAAATTAACTCTTGCTTTTCATACAGATATACAGAGTGTTCGTTGTATCTAGGGTCGATGTTAGTGATCGACTATAGTCGAAGTGCACTATTGGGTCATCACTTCGTCAGTTGTATGAGAGCCGCATTAGACTGCAGTCGATATTTATTTAGTTCAGGATATTGATGCTTTAACACTTTTTATATTGATTGTTCCTTGTTTCCCTGCGCTATTTAATCGTTTCTATTTTATAATAAGTAAATATTTCAACTATTTTTAGTTGCAGTGCTGTTTATTGTTGTTCTGCTGTTGTTATTTTTGTTTATAATAATGGATGTGTTCTCCTTTGTAGAAAAAGAAATTCGTAGTAAAATATTGTCATCGTCATGAGTCTGTCAGGCAAATTACTTGTCCCTTCTAAGCAAAATTTGAAAAAAAAACTATTGGCTATGAAGTTGTACGCCGCACAATTAAAAATTTTGAAATGCATGATAAATTGCGGCTGCCGCGAACTGGAAGCTAAAATTACCGAAAATCTTTAATGCCAAACCTAAACGCGACTAAAACGAAAATCGCTAACCTGCGGGTAATTCAACCTGTTGTCAACTCGAAATGGTAATTCTTCGCTTAACAGCTGGGGCAAGCGGGGACTAAATTTCTGGTGAAGGTGTATCTGCTATAGCAAGAGCAATATGCTGACGGCGTAGCTCAATGGAGATTGGGTGTGCTATCTTAAGGTGTTGGTTTAAAACTCGGTAAATGGGCGCCAAGGCTCGGGAAAGTACTGAAGCATACATTTAATAACAGAGCTTAATGACACTGATTCCACAGATAAGTGGGAAGAAATAACCGCAAAGTTGGCCAAAGTTCGTTAATTTCAATTCCGATATAATATAATAATATATGTAATAAAACTCACACGTAAATACAACCAGGTTCGATTTATTGTAAAGGTAATATAAATTTAAGTTAACCCTACCTAGTATGGAATTTTTATAATGTGCAGACCCTGTATATGATGAAATTTTGATAATGAGCAGGCCCTGTATAATGTGGCGCCAGGGTATCTCGTTAATAAAGTAAATGAAAATATTCTATGTTTCAGTTCTATTACTACTGTAGATTAACAAAACATTATACATATATGTACGCAATCGGGATATGTGTTTCACAGAAAAAGTTATCAAAAACACAAGTTTTTATATATTGGCCCCAAGGAATTCCTGTTGGTGTACAGATAAATTTATATACTAGAGTGAATGTATACAAATTTCGTGCGAAATAAAATAAATTATTGAATATTAAAGCAAGTGACGAAAGATATTTAAATATAATTGCAAAACACTGTCTTAGAATAAATAAAAGAATAAATGTTTAAGATATTATGTTTCACTCAAAATCTAATTCTTACTAAAAATAGGCTCGGCAAACTATAAAATGAAAGATAATACCTTACCAATGAATTGACATGGGCAAGGATTTTGTCGAGGATACCGGCGTTTCAAAGTTCTTGGTTACTGCGATGTCCAAGTGTACTGGGATCCAGTTGTTATGTCAGATAATTATTTCCTTGCGGTAGAGCAAAAGGGTTAAGCTCTTATAGGTTAAACTTCTGTTCTAAGCGGTCGGTAAGGTCCTTAGTTGTTCTTAGGATTAACTGGTGATGGCCACTCGTAATGAATGGCTAATTACAATGGATGGTTATGAACAATAGGTGGGTACAAACAACGGTGGCTACTAACACCGGGTGGTTCAAGCAACGTGTGATATGTACAAACAACGAGTGACATAAACAACCTTGTCTGTGTTGTAGTATAATACAGCTCTTCTAAATCCTCACAAGGATTTTTCGAACACAAAACTAATATCCCTTCAAACAGGGTAAAATTCTTAATCCAAAACTTCATACAACACAACAAATTCTGTTATTCGAATCGGAGCGAAATGACTGTACGTCCACACGCGACCAAGATTGTTCGAAAAGTGATGAAGACGGCAGGGGCAGGACGCTTCGTCCCGGAAGGCAGTTATGGAACATTGCACCAATGACGAAAACTTTGTAAAAGAAAACTTCCTTTTATTCTGGTTTTGATAGAATCTTCTTTTTTATATTTAATCAATATATCTCACTTTTTCTCAAAGTAGCTTGAAAAATATTATTGGAAGTGTTTTTATTTTTAAAAGGGTTATTTAGGTTTTATTCTCTCTTATCTATGCGAGTTTTCATTTTCATAAAACTACCAATTATACCTTGCAGTAGTCTGGCAGTAATTTAGTACTGGCATACGAGTATTTGCATTTAGTAGCATTGATGCACCATATCATTACGATTGTCGTTTGCCCCAAACTGAACGCGTCTGATGTGGTGTATTGCATACGCGTTCAAATAGAATTCTATAACTATTACATTTATACTAATACTAACCTGAAAACAAAGAACCAATTTAAACCAGCCCGGTTTTCGGAGCAATTTTACCGAATTTATCGTTCATAAATAACATCAATTACGTCTGGCAATGGAATGATTAACGAACGCGGTGACCGCCTAACGGCCGATAAACTAAAAAAGAAATAAATGTTAGTGGTGTTCTCGACACGAGAAACCCATTCTTATATATGCCGAAGAAATATTTTCTATCTGGAATTTCTAAGTTCGGAATTACTTAACCGTTTCCTTTGTGTTGTCCACTTACCAATTTATATTTGTTTAGGAACGCGTAATTAAACCAACAGTTTAACCGTAAATACCGTTATAGAACTTGTTTATTTTGCGTGCAACATGTATAGCTATTATTAAACCATCCCCATGACGGGATATTGCTACCTACACAGAAGTTCAAACCAGGAATATTGGAAATTAACTTGAATTATTAACGATTTCGCTTTGTGTATTTGCTTTTAATCGTGGTAATCGTGTATTATTTATTATACGAATGTTTACTTAATATACCACATTTTCTGGTAACTAATTAAAACTGTTTTGTTTCAGGTTGGTAACTTATGATTTCTATTCCAAACTATGCGGTTATGGTAAGATATTCAGTATATTTTTTTTATATGGGCCATATTTCGTTATATATTATCTATATTAGCGTATTGCCTTGAAGACAATTCGCGTAACATAGGAAAAAATTCCAGTCGGCATTCTTAAAACGTCTTAGCATTTCCGTATTAAAAAAAGTAACTTTCTCCAATTTAATATTGCTCTGTTTCGTCTGCGGTGGGAACAACCAGATGGTCACAGAAAGTTGAAAGGAAAAAAGTTCTTGAAGTTTTTGTCGAATCTGAAGATACTTCTTAAATTGTGTTAAGGGTAGAAATTATTCTCTCGTACCTGCTTTCTTTCTCCATTTGTAGATGCTTGATCTGACATTTTTTTTGTTTGCTTACAGTGATACAAAACTTTCTTTTATTCAAAGAAGTACTCTTTAACATCAACGAAGTAGTTGTTTTTGGTATAGTCAGATCACCCAATGCAGGCCTGATGACAGACGCACTGAAAGCCATGATTACACGATATATGACAAATAAAATACTACGGCGAAAATCACTGAAAATTGAATTTGTCTTAATGTCACTTTCAGAAGAATCGTTTGGATTTCAAACATATGGAAATACGCAGTTATAAAATAGATCTACCTGATGTAATGAATAAGATTATGTGGTGTAAAACGGGTTTCCAATTGCAATATCACCATTCGACGAGTTTTTACAAATAATAATAATTAATAAGATTTTTACCTAATAAGGAACTGCTTTCCTTATTACTAATACAAGATCTAAGGAAAGAAATATTATTTATTTTATTCGTTGATAATCATTTATTACGTTGATTGTAGCCATTAGACACCTGACATCTAGGGCACAGATATATTTATTGAAATGTTCAAGCATGTATGAAAAACTGCTATTCATTAGTTTGAGTATCTTGTGCTGCCATCTATGTGTTTGCTCGTTAATGATTAAGAATGTGTAGTAATCTTCTTTACAACGTCTTTTTTTCTTAGAGAATCTTTTAAAATTAGGCGGCATATGTATTCGAGACAGCCAATGTGTATTATAAAGTTTTATCAACACTGTTTTTATATAGCAAGCAAGCAAAGCGTTTCATTTTGTGGTTTTGTTGGTAATGCGTTTTTTTCCTTCTGTTTCTGCTTTTTGAGTTTGCCAAGAAAATGAGGCATGCGCTATTTTTTCTTGACAACTTACACTTGTATCTTTTATTAATGCATCTGGTGCTAAATTCTAATTTGCTTTAGGTCAATAAGTTCTTTCTTGGCAATAAAACATCAAAGCTTAAATAAGGGATCTATTCCATCTCAAAATAAATTGTTTCTTTCAATAAAAGTTTTTTCTCTTGTTTCTAATATCAGGGAACGCGGTTTAATTTAAAGAAATAATTGTTTTTTGTTGTATCAGAAATAGGTGTTTCTTTGAGTAAGCAAACTATTTTGGAAGAATGAAATATCCTCAAACACACAAAATTTACAAATTTTAACTTTGAGAACAGTATCAAAAAAAATGTATTTTTAAAACGAAACATCTCATTCCATTTCATTTATTTTTTTCAAATTATATCAACCTTGGATGGAAGAATATTGGAAAGTTTACTAGTTGAACGAAGATTGTAATGTTTACACAATGTAAAATAGTGGTGGGTATAACCGAATGACAGAAAGGGCATCATTCGATTATTGACGAAAACCCGAAAATTCGATTATGACGTTTGGATTATGATAGTGTTCGTGGGAATATAATTTAACTCCATACATTTATGAGTTAACATAGTGCATAAGAAAACTTTACATT
Organism: Protaetia brevitarsis; assembly: GCA_004143645.1. Taxonomy (NCBI): domain Eukaryota; kingdom Metazoa; phylum Arthropoda; class Insecta; order Coleoptera; family Scarabaeidae; genus Protaetia; species Protaetia brevitarsis. Next base: position 48,825 of record RXPK01002414.1, on the reverse strand, counting down.
TGTTTTACTCCATCTTTCTATCCTGATTAATGCTGCGTTCAAATTGGAACTGGGTAGATTTTTCATTTCCTCAATTTCTAGAAAAATGAAATTATTTAACGTTTAAATTATGAACCTCTATACGGAATGTGATCTTATCATATAAATATTGCGGTATTTTTTGTAAGTATCAATTTGTGATAGAAAGTTAGACAGTGCAGTCTGCGTCGGTTGGCCATATTTAGCCAATTAGCCTCTTTCAATTTGTGGGATAGATGCTGTCTCTGCCTCACACTACAAATCAAACGGATACAACAATTTTGAATGAGTTGAATTCTTGGCGCAGGTACAGAGTTAATACAGCGGTGATATACGATGTCAGCGAAATTAAAATGTGACAGAACCAACGCGTCCGACAACAATATTTTAGTACGTTGTGATAAAACGGATTTGTGGGAATACAAAAATTTCAGCATTCCAAATGCCCTCTGAATGCAGCCTTTAATATGTTCCCTAAACTTTAAACCACAGTCCAACTGTACGCTCAGATTTTTACTAGTATCGGTGATGGGGAGGATATTATTGCCAATCACCAGAGTTGCATTATCAATGTTCTGTGTTCCTCGAGGAAACACTATTACACTCGACTTGTCAGAGTTTCACTTTAGGGCATGTGCTTCTGCAAATAATTTCACATATATGCCAAATCTTCATTCAGATGCTCAAATGCTTGATCAGTACCATCAGCCGTAAAAGATATGTAAAGCTGCGCATCGTCTGCATATAATTGTTGTAAATTAGAGTAACGCACTGCAGAGGCTAATTTGGATGTGTAAATGGCAAACAGCACTGGTCCCAGTATGGAGCCTTGAGGTACACTCGAGGTTACATTTTTCAGGGAACTAACGCCATTCGGGAGATGAACATATTGAATACGATCTGTCAAATAATTTTTAAGTAGCTGCACAGATGGTACACACAGAGAAGTAATTTCTAGAATCAAGTGAGAATTTCTCAACTGAAGTACCTCTCGTTCTTATATATAAGCAAATGAATAATTTCTTGGGCGAAGAAAATTATTTTCTCAATATCCCAAGAAATTAATTCCTTGTTTGAAGAAATTTAATGTCCTTAGACAAAGGAAAGCTGGTTACTTGTAACAAATAAAAAAAAAACTGTTTTCAAGAATATTATGTATTTAATTCGAAGTTATGAGAACTTTGAATTGAGGAAAAATAAATTTGATATAAACCAGGCCTCTCCTTAAAATATATGCAAAGCGAGCTTAATATTAGTTTGTCGTTTTCTAGTGGTAAACATCTAATACCTTAAATCAAACGTTATTTTATTAAACATGAAAACGGTACTTACTTGAACTTAAGGATTCCTTTCTTTAAATCAAGAAACAGAAATGGTGTTTTTATTCTTAAGGTTATCGCACATTAGTCAGCCGCAGCACGGCACGGTGCGCCCCAACACAAAACCAATAGCATTGCGCTGAGCTATGTATGCTGGTACAATGGGCGCTTGTTCATTCAGTTGCATTGTTTTAATTCTATCCGTTTTTTTTTTGACGGGGCACACCGTGCTGTTTTGTGACGGACTAATGTGCGATAACCTTTAGTCTAGTACTGTTGGTTGCAAAAAACTGATTAAAGTTTCGTCAAAAATAACTGAATTGTTGGTTATTCTGAAAAAGCCAACAGCATGACGAAATGTTACTCAATTATTTGCAAACAGCAAGACCAAACCCAAAACATTATTATAATTTTAATTATGCTGGCAGAGAACCCTATGCAGGATTAGTTGCTTGATAATAATTTTCGTAGGCTAAATATACATATTTGTATCTTACTTATAATATACGTTATTTCCTACATAGGATTTGTATTGTTACCATGTAACACTACATACTTTAAGGTAAAAACTCGAAATAAATTATAAGTATACATAGTTAACATATTAATAAAATTAGTTTATTTAAATTTTATTTTGTGAATTGTTAAATCATAGGTGAGGAAAAAAATACAAATCGAATAACTTTACAACTAAAAAGTATTTATTTACATACTACGTTTACAGTATGTTTTTTTTTTAAAGAATAATTCTTAGGTTATGTTAACATACAAAACGAAGCGAACTCTTCTTCTAATACATACGAACTACATCGTGGCAACTATTTCTACAATTACTAAACTTGTAAGGGATTACATATTCATGCATAATGAAATCAATTATTAACCTTTTTTTATTGCGGTTTCTATCTCCTACACCACTCAAAATGGCCTTTATTTTGAAGCCGAATACTATATATGCATATTTTTTTTATTTACTAGTATATATACGTATTATATTATACAATACAACCACTATAAACAGGTGACAAACAGATTTAGGTAACCCACAGGGCAAATATTATCGAAATACTGCGAAATATCTAATACCGAAATGCAAACTGGATCATACTGGATAAAACCAAGTTTCAGCGTATATCAACCCCTCCGCATTCCAACTTTTTTTTCTATTCTGAATACAAGAAATTTATGTTACTTGCGTCAAGGAAATATCACTCAATATTAGAAAAATCGTAAGAGAGTGAATTTTTCCTTATAAAAATTATATGTACTTGTTTTAAGAGAGATAACATTTGCCACAAATAAATTTTGATTTGATATTAGTAAAATTTCAAGAATATAATTTATTGTATTTAAGGACATCTATTAACTCGGATCTAGTAAATTCTCTAAAATAAAGAACATACTATCTTACATTTAGTAAAAATGTGTAAGAACACAGATGTACTTGACAATAGAAAACTTTTTTCTGTGTGTAGTGCGAAGCCAACATATTGTAACAGAAAATATAAAATGTCGTGATTGATGGTGTCGAAGGCCCTCATAAACTTTGATTTTGCGCATTGTGTTTTGAAGTATACATCTATATCTTCAGTTTGATTATTTTGAATTTTTTAATTTGTTCCTATGTTTATTATAATTTATGTTTTTCTCTTTGCGCTCAGAAACGAAAAAGGGATTATGATAAATGCAAGAGCAAATTAAAAAAATTGGGATAGTCAAATTAAAGGTTGCTTCAAAACGCGATCAGCAAAAGCAAGATTTACTGTCTCAATTTTGCAAAAAGCTACCCAATAGGTGCTGTAAACTGCATTGATATAAGTGTCCACCATATTGCTTTTTCGCGCGGCCTTAAGAAAACAGAAAAATAGCTTTTAACAAAAAAAATACAATAGGTGTAACTTTTTATAGGTTCTCCATTCAGAGCTGATTCGTCGGTCAACGCACCGACATTGGCAGCTATTTTCATCAAAAGCTTTCGGTTGGCTCGTCGTTTTTATATATTTACGCGAATGTTGTTGCTTTGGTATATATACCTATCGCTAGGCGCTGACACACTTTTCTCGTCGATTTTTATTGCAACAATCCCGTCCTCCAATTAACGAAAATAACCGTAGAAGTTGGAACTACTAGACGCGTGTGGTCATTAAATTGCTCTAATGAATTATTCATCATATTTCTTAACAGTTTAAACGAACGGGCGTTGCCTCCATACGACCTTAGTAATCTCGAAAGCAAACAACATTGATAAACAATGTCAGTTGGATTGTATCTGTGGAGTTTTTACGGAAGTTAAGTGCTCTAGTTGTTTGTTATGGTATAGTTAACCCGCCCATATTGCACGAACGCGGTGTAATTCGCGTAAAATCCTCGGGGGGTAAAAGCAATTAGCTGGAACGCTTGAGCGCGTTTTTAATTTATGGGATGAATCAATTGAATTTGCATTTTTAGCGGAACGTTATTGGGTTTAATTTCACGCGAAAACCTAAGTAGATTTAAATGAAAACATTAACATTAAATTAGTGTTCACACTTTGGTACATTGTATTCGAAATAGTTAGTATACCAGTTTAATTTATATACAACGTTAATCGCGCAGTAAAGTGCTTCATTAATGTTAGTCGTTAAAAATGTCGTAAAATGGAAGGCGCTGTATATATTTACATTTAAACTGAACCAGAACTGGATCCTGAAATAAAGAAATTATTGGTTTAAATGAAATGGTTGATTAAAATTCTGAGCCAAATTCCCATAAGATTTAACACAGTGGTCCTAATTCATATTTTATTCCCACCACTCGAAGAGGAACAGCTTAAACAGCTCTTAAAACCGTACAAATAGCTCTTGGAACAGCTTAAACAGTTGCCAGGATGGCTTAACCAACTCCTGGAATACCTTAAACAATTGCTAGAATAGACTAAACAGCTCCTGGAACAGCTTAAACAGTTTCTGGAACAGGTTAAACAGCTTCTGGAACACCTCAAGCTGTTTAAACTCATCCAGGAGCGGTTTAACCTGTTCCAGAAACGGTTTACGCTGTTCCAGAAGCTGTTTAATCTATTCCAGCAGCGGTTCCAGGGCTTCTAAGAGTTGTTTAAGTTATCCCAGGAACTGTTCTGTACCAGCCGTTCCAGGAGCTGTTTAAACTGTTTCAAGAGCTGTTTAAGCTGTTCCTCCTTTGTTAAATGTTATAGGAATTTGACTCACAACTCTCATAGCTTACCTACTAGCCTCCAAGGTATTTTATTTAAAATGTGTAATAGTACTCTTAAACCGCTTTAGCGTGTTCTTTCATATGTATTGCTGTGTACTGATGGTACCAGCATAAATGCAAAATGAAGAGAAAAAAATGAATTTTAAATTTACTAGCTCTGCGGATAAAAATAAAGGGCGCAAAAGAATACTTAACCTCAGGGTTATTTCACAATAAAACTAATCATGAAAAGTAAAATGTGGGCGTTTGAAAAATTGACTTTCATAAAATACATTCTAAAATAAAAGAAAGAAATTTAAGATGACGTTAACAATCATTAATTTATTTAAAAAAAAAAAAGAAAAAACATTAATTACAATTATGCAGAAACAAAACCATGAATTTAAGATTCTGGCCGAAAACAAAAACTGCATGAATCTACAATTAAAAAGGACAATGCAAGTCCTTTAACAAACAAAAGACAAATTTGTTCTAGAAGAAAATCCTTTTTACACAAAAATCCACGTGGTTTCAAAATTAATACAAACTAAGTTAATCGTGGAGAAAACAAGTGAATAAAAAATAGGAAAACTTAATTACAAGCACAATGCTTCATTCACCTTACCCGAGGTGATTAAAAATAATTACAAAACAGCAAAATATAGAGAGAAAACGAAAATTAACTTCTTTAAACTTAAATATATCTTCCTGCACGTAAAATAATAAAAGATCTTATATCCAATTTGTGTACACAATAATATAATACCAATTATTATAAAAATGAGTTCTTTGGTGGATGAGATAAATTCCAAAACACGAAATCAAAATGTAAGGACAAAATGGCAGCTAACAATATAAATTTACATGTACTTACTCGGCATCTCGTCAAAGAACTGCCCTTGAAGGATAAACAGTCGCATATGAATATAAAATAACAACTGCGTGCGCCGCACTTAACGCATAATGATCATAGAAAACGAACTACAAGAATAGACATGAGCTAACCTGAACAAATAAAAATATACTAAAGAGTGAAAATAAATTCCACTGGACATATAAATAAATAAATAACAATCAATACATTCAATAACTAAACTTTAAAAATAAACAATTAAATTCTGAGACCAATTTCTCAAAACATCTGAGAAAAACAGATCGTAATAAAATAAGATCACTGAATTTACAAAACCGGGGTGCCAGGCCACAGCAGTATGTACGTATGTGGAAATAGCATAATTTTCTTTTTATACAGCCAAGCACACGGAATTACGACAATGTAATTAAAGGGGAATAATAGTGGGGATGACTAGCAAAATAGAGTGCGCCACTAATATATACGCACGTTTGAAAATCAGCAGTCGCTTATGCAAGCCATAAGGTGGCACTACAAGGTCGCTTGTTATCTATTATATATATGCCTATTTCAAAATACTTTTAACAGTCGTTCTGTTACGAAAACTACAAATATCTTACTATCAATTTATCTACTTATCCAATCAATGTGGGACATAATCTTTAGAATCGCCTAAGTTTATTGGAAGTAGACGGACGATTCGAAAATTTGATGTGGGAATTTTGTTTTTCCTCTTTTCAGATTCTTCTTTAGCCTTTATCAATGTCTGAAAATACTGAGTTTATTTTATTTAAGATTTTTATTTCATTATAAATTATGAAAAATTTTGAATTTTATTAACTTAATTCTGAATCCATTTTTAGTTTTATATTAAAAGTATTTTAATTTAATATTGTTTATCACTAAATATGTGTTCTTGGAATTTCAATCCTTTAAATTTGGTAATTATTTTATTTAAGACGAGTTTTTTATTGTTGCTGTACTCAATTGTGAGTCAAGAATTTACTTTTTGTTTTAGTATTTAGTTTAAATGTTGCTAAGGCGTACACCATCTGTTAGTATTTTAGATTGATAAAATGAATTTCGCATAATTATTTCTCGATTCACTTACTTTATAATATCTACTATGACAATGATAACACGAATTCCAGATTTCGAAATATCAAAAAGTTTATAGCAAAAATATGTAATACCCTTCATTGAAGATCTGAATGACCTTTAACGTCCATATCTATCACAGTATAAATAAAAATCGAGGCATCGTTTAAACTTTAACTGGAATAGCCCCACCCATGTTACTGTTTATTATCGCAGTTCCTTGTGTTTACCTGTATACAGTTGACTCTCTCTATGTCGAATTCTCATGCAGTATTCCAATTTGTACAAATTAGGGAGAGTTTGAATAAAAGGAAGGAAGACAGGAAATGATATATACCTATTAATTTGTAGTGTGTAAGTACGTGTAATAAAGAGAAAAAGCGTAATCTTATAAGTTACACTTTAAATAACTCTTCAAATTTTCGTTTGTTTCAAAACAGTGCTAGAGATTTGTTGATCAAAGTATGCTTTTATCTTTTGCAAGTTTATGAAAACTGATGTTCGATTTAGAGAGAGGAAAACTGGTTTAAAATTTTCATGAAATGTTGGAATTTTTGATTCGATTAAAGGAGATTTCGAATTAGAGAATGACGTTTAAAATTATGAATTCGTTTTAGAGAAAAATTCAAATTTAAGAGAGGTTGATTTAGGGAGAGTCAACTGTACTGTGTTTTGTTTCTCATTCAAATTGTAAAAAAAAATATTGTTTCTTTTTAATATAAAAATTAAACCAATTGTTTTAAACCAAAAAGCCGATTTCAACAAATAAATCGTCCTTTTTGGTTTTTTTAAAAACTCGGTTTTTTACCAACCCTGGCAAAGCTGAATGAGATCTCATTCCTCTTTTTTATGAATCATATTTTTTTCTATTCTCAAAATCACTATGGTTTAGGATCGAAGAGAACTTAGGTGCCATCACTAAAAATAGTTTTAATATTCTTTAACGATTCTTTAATGAATTTAAAAAAAAACAGAAGGCTATTAGGTGGACCATCTTAAAAACAAAATCAATTAATTGGAAGTTAGATCCATCTTTAAACTCTTAATTTTTCATATCTCTTGTTATAAACATCTTCCATTAGCTAAGTCAATAAAAGATAATAGCTCCATAAAATCTCCATAGATTGCGTAGGGATTATTAAAACAATAAGAAATAAAAGAGAAGATAATTCCAGAGAAAAATAATTTTTATATAAATCTTGCATCATAGTTATAAAATGAATTTAACCCTGAAATTTAAAATATGCTTGAAATTTTATCTCTTTATTTATTATTGTTTTTGTAATTGGAAAATTATTTTACTTTATTAAAAGCATCATCGTTATAAAGATAAGATTGTTACTTTTATTACTGATGATCGTTAATTCATTTACGTATAATTCTTATAGATTTTTTTTTTGGAGTCTTTGGAAACACTGCAGCCTCTTGGCGTTTTGTATTTAGAGTCTGTTTCTTAAAATAACTCCTCTAAGAGCGATAATTTACGTCAGGCATTACACATTGAGCAAAATATGTTTTCTATGTACTAGAACTTTTACAATGTATAAAGAGTGAACATGTCTAAGCTGGAACAAGTATATACATTATTTGATCCGAACAATATCCATTGTGGATAACAGGGAACTTCATACTTAAGCAACTGGTTAACCTACCACGATTAAGTCTCCAGCCCTTCACCTGTTTCCGTGGGCCTTCTGCACCGCATTGGAAGACATTCAATAATAAAGGACGAGGTACACGAGTTCCAGCTGCCCTATCTTGCAACTAATGTAAAAGCACTAAGCCGGCAAACTCGTGCCCGCTACAAAATAGCAGCCGTGAAACCCACATCGGATGGAACACGCTTTTATCTCGGTAAATTGAGGTATAAACAACGTATTCTAAACGCGAAGAGCGTATAGTCGTGCTGATCGATGGATGAAAATATTTTAATTGAACCTATATAGAGAGAGAGAATTGACCTTTCGCATGGTCGAAGATTATTCCTTTGAGTCTACCACAGAGATATAATATAAGTAGGCGTAACTTATCGCGCCACATGGTGCTATATTATATGACGCGTGGCTTCGTGTATTAAATAGGAAAAAAAGAAGGAGAGATTAGACGATTTCCATTTGATCATCATATTCGCTAGCTTATTCGTACAAGGCTGAATAGAAAAGTTTCCGAACGCTGGAAGTCTGAGCGAGTAAGAATAGAAGATATCAGTTCCTCCTGGTAATTGAAGGGGACCGATATCTTCTCTCTTATTCCCAGAGGCTGGTATCGTTTGGATACTTCTATCTCTAGCCGTGCGCAATATCTTTACTTAAGAGTTAACATAAATATATTATTTGCGCAGCTGGTGTTCGCCTATACTTTGTATATAAGTATATAATATAAAACCTCTTAAATTTACCAGGAAAGTTTCCGTTATATTTGTTGGATGTAACACAGTTACTTTTTTAAATATTATTAGCAGCACTTACTGCCATAATCTTTTAATGTTAAATTATATACACTGCTTCCGTAATTGTTAGTTTTAGAGCTTGTCGCTAGAATGAAGACGTTAGAAGAGTGGTACACATTGATGGAGTTGAATAGCTGATGTCGTTCTTCCTTAAGGAAGAAATTAGAAGAACAAAAGAATGTCCTTAATTAAACGTTTTCTTGAAAGACCACACTGAAAGAAGAAGCTGTGTTAAATTAACAAAAAAATAGCGATCCAACAAAAAGATTTTGGTTAAATATAATCAAACAAAAATCATTGTTAAAGTAATAAAATGCGAATGTTAAAATAATTATGTAGATTTGAAAATATTTTCAGCATTGTTTTAACAATCAAGATAATTTTATTTTGAACATTCAGTATTGGTAGGGGAATAAGTGTTCGGGTAAAATAAACAACTATTTCATGTTAAATTAACCAAAAGAATTGGTTAAATTAAAAAGCAGAAGTTGCTAGGTTAAATAAACATTTTAAGTTAAATTGAATAAAAGTTATCTGTTATGTCAAATAACCATTTTTGTTGTGTTAGGACCGTTTTAACATTATACTTAATTTAGTATGAAACTTTGATATAAATTTGCTATTAAATATTTTAAAGAGTATCATACAGAAAAAAATTATTTGTAAATTTCGTACGAAATATTGTACTAAATATTTAAGAACCTGTTCTAATTTTCTCATTAATTTTACAAACGAAATACACGTCGCGCAATATGTGAAATTGTTCGTAAAGCCCCAGTGAGATAGGTCGCGTTTGTCGTACTATACAGATCGCTCAATCTTGACGATTGACATAGACAAGCAAAAATACACGAGGTAGTTTGTAGGTTGAGTACAAGCATAAGGAAAGTTCTGTTGTCTATCATATACGCTGTTCACCATCCATTTTAGAATAATGTCGTGGGTCATGTCAGCAGGTTGAATTGTTGATTGAGTATTCAAAACTACCCTAGTAAAGTTAAAATTGATGGATTGTATAAACAATTGTTGAACTTACAGCAGAAAGATAGATACATACAAATTGGCATTTATTTTGAATATATTTCATCCTAACTGCTGCAAAATTGAGCAGATCTATTGCCCATGGAGCGATGCACCTAACCAAAATTTCACATGTTCCTCTGCACTTCATCTAATGATGTAGCTTAAGTTTTAGTAAACATAGAAATAAGCTTATAATCACAATTGAAGTCTAACGTTATTAGACTAATTGCGCCTTTAAATTTAAAGAAGTAAAATCTATCAGAGCCAGGTCTATCCGCGTCCGTCAAGTCACCTAGACAATGAAGAAAATTGTCAAAGTCTCGCTTTGGACAAGGGACCGTCAGTCCTTAATCCCGACATTTAATAAATTTAGAATGCATCTTCCTTCAGGTCACATAATATCCAATTTTTACATAATAACTTTACGGGACTATGCTATCATAGCTGACAAATTTAGAGATGATAAGCCATACAGCAATACTTCTGGTCAGCTAGTGTATGCGGGAATATATAAACTAATGCGGGTACAGGCAAATTTGGTACTCAAAATTTTCACTTTAAATATCAAACAAGCATATTCATGCTAAACTTTAAATATTCTTGATACTAACCTATTGGAGCTATATTTTTTTGTGTATGGACACGTAAATAATGTCTTTTAAATTCAAACTAATTTAATAACAAAATTTCATCTTAAATTCAGTATAATGTAAAACGGTGCCTTACACAAGAAAATTATGTTGAAGCAAACAGAATTGCTTTTAGTTTAATAATATTTTATTGCTGCTTTCAAGGGAAATGTTCAAGTGTCATGGTTTATACATTTAGTGCAATCATCAGTTCGCAACGATAAAGTGTAGATAATTGTATGCGGGATATATATTTAAAACCCTCAACAAAATAATGACATTTTCATTAGACATACTCGGCATTACGCACACCACAATGCGTTATTAAATTGTCTCCTATATAAATGTTTGACTGGTAAATGACTGAATTAATATTTTATAGGACTTTTGACTAGTTGTGCTTAGTGAATCTTAGGCTGTCATTACTGGTGTGAACTGAAAGGCAAGCGCCATCTTCCACGTGCGATTTGTGAGATAGCATACCTACTTAATAATGTTAACCGTATTATGCTACTATATGAAGAACTGTCATACAGCGTGAACCACCTATTGTTTTGTAAAATTAATTAAACGATATGGTGCCTTCATTTAGTGCGTATCTTGCAAAGATTAACTAAAATTTGGTGGTAGGACGCAACAAAACATTACAGAACATCTAATATAGTTATATCAATAGAACGAGTTTTGTTAAACTAATTAAAAATGTGTTTCAAAATATACTACTGCGAAGTGTTCTTCTAACAATTTCTATGTAGCTAAAATAATATAATATTTTTTTAATTCGTTTCACTCCCAAAATCATATTGTTGGCGATCGTGTTAACAACAACAAACAACTGTTAGAACTAACACAAATATTGTCACATTTTTTTTCAGTTATTGTTAACCTTATATTTTGTTCAATTTGATTAAAAATATTGTTAATGCAATCATATTTTTCGAACAAAATTGTATTGGTTGACGGAATGCATTTTCTTCTTTCGGTGTTCGGATGTTAATAAAGTTGATGTTTTATTGAAAATTATTGTTTACTTTAGCAATAATTTTTATCTTCTTGGTGTATTTCAAAGATTGTAACATTGCAAGAATAAAAAATAAAAACAAAAACATTGCCAGAACGTCAATTTTGGAAAGAAAAAAAATCTTTTATTTTTTTTTATTGTGCTCGGCATCAGAATATTTCGACCTATATTATGACTAAAGGTATTTGTCTCCCTGGTATTTTACTTATTATTCATGCATGTTTATTATATTATACCATTCATATTTACATAGCTGTAGATGTACAGGTGATAAGTATCAACTCGTACTCATAACATAAATATTATATCAGGGTCATGTATGTTTATACGAATTCGAGTGAGCTGTTTAGTTAAGATTATTTTGGTGATCAATGTGTATTTATCGTGTTTAAAATTTACGGCATGTATAAAAGGTTTATAGAAATATATTTTATTTTGTATCTCAAGTTGATATTTTAAGTGTGTGAAAAAGTAGATTATAACCAAGTTATTTTTATTATTATCACTATTTATGCCAAATTTATTTTCAAATAAGAAAAGGTGGGAATCAATTCTATCTTAAATTAATATACAGAAAAAAAGAAACATTGAAATTGTCTTCGTGAGTTCAGTAACCCATTTTGAAAACGATTTTCGTGATGATCCAAGAAGTCTGTTACTTATAAATGAGTGAGAATAAGTATGCTTCGCTTTCACTTTCGTGATCCTGGTTTTTTAATATGAATTTTTGGTGTTTACGATTATAATTCACTTAGGTTTAATTTAAAATATATTATCATAAACATGCATTTCACCATAACCAATTTTATCAGATTATTGTTATAATTATAAACGAGAGTAAAAAAAGGCACGTTTCAATATCGGTTGGAAAACTCCACAGACATTATATTACACTGCGTTTTAGTTTATTTACCGTTTCCTATTTACTGTCTAATAATAGGTTAATAGAACCAAGCTATTAGAGTGCTTAAAACAATCGTCGACCAATTTTAGATCGACCAACCGAATGTAAACATAATATAAAGTCATATATCTAGATGCGACATGTTTCTTTTTATTTTGATCGCTAGCGGAAGTGGGTTACTGTTATAATACATATGGATAACTATGGAAAATTCTAATATACCTATATATTGTAATGTAACGTAATATTAGATTTGGAATTCATTATGTATTTACTTATTATAGGATTTCAGTATTTGCATAAACTTAAAATATATAATTTATATTATTTTATAAACGAAATTAATCTTTAATTTAATACAAACAAAACATATAACACTTTACAAATGTTGATATTTCAAAATTTCAAAGTCATTTAAAATTGTCAAGATAAAATATAATGTTTGGGAGGCTGTGTGCAATTCATCGTATTATGTGTGTTCTGGTGCACATGGTGATAAATAAAAGTGATATTTTTATTGATTAGTTACCGAAAAATTATTGATTGATTGGAAAGATAAAATACAATTTCTAAAAATTAAGAACATATAATATAAAGAAATATTAAACGCAAGTTGATAGAATTATTGACTCAAGAAATACTACTCAAAGGTTGGTTTAAAGCTAAGGTGAAAAAAATTGAAGAGGAGCTGTTAAAGAAAAAGATATAGAAGAATTGTTTCAAGAGATACTATTTGAACGTTGGTTTAAAGTTAAGGTGTAAACATTGAAGAGGAGCTGTTAAAGAAGATTTGATTTAAGGTCGGACTTTAATATTTATTTTTATTTGATTGCAAAATTTATCTATTTACATACACACACCATATATAAAATAATTCGAGCTAGTAGGGATTCAAATAGGGTTTTGTCAAGAATTGGTAAATGAAATAGTATAACTTATATATAAATTATAAATATTCAACATTAATTAACATTTTTTTTTATTATTATTTCAAAATTTTGGATATTGATAACTGTGGAATCAAACGCATGTTTTAGATAACCGGATTCACAATATTAAATACACCCTGAGAGAGAGTAACATTACAATATATACTAATAATATCTTAGTCCTAAGATTCATATTGGTACTTAATATGTGAATTATTGAGTTTTGTTTCAATCAAATCATTGCAGGTTCAGAGAGCACCTGAATACGCAGAATTTAGACTCTTTGCTGAGACACTTTATTTATGAAAAACTAAATAATTACAATTCATCCTAAACCCCATGCTCAACTTGAAGGTACTGCACGAGGCCACCTATTATAAGTACTATGTGGATTTCAAAACAATTATAATGTTTCTACTCTAACTAAATAATTTCCTAATGATTATTAATAATATTCACAAAAATATAATAAATCGCTCAGCTGTGAGTTGTTATTATGTTTTTGTCCAGGGAACGATTTTAGTTGCAATATTTCTAAACCAGTTAGAGCTACAACCTACAATTTTGAGTCTCAATTAGACGAACAAAACAGGAAGAGGATGCAAAAATCCAAAATGTTGTTCTGCTTGTTTGTTTCCTTTTCACCACCAGTTCATCTAGAATTAGTATAGAATGCCAAGGATACATTCATAGCCACTTCACCGATTCATTTCACGCAGAGGAATTCCCCGCGATGTTCTTATAGACAATGGTAAAACTTTGCAGCAGCAAGAATGATTGACAGATTATCTAAATACTCAACACACCAACAATACTTAATTAACCATGTCACGACACAAGGATTACATGGCATTTCATACCACTTATGCCCCATTGGTGGATTTAAGCAGCGGAGTAACATCAGTAAATATCTTGAAGACGAGTAATGGGAAAATATGCATTTATTTTTGAAATCTATACATTCTGACAAATAGAATCACTTTAAATGCTAACCGTAACTCATTTCTCCTCAGATCCAAATGATCTGATGTCCTCACTCCTGCGCATTTCCTTCATCGGCAAACCACTCATATCCCCCCCGGAAGCAGACGTGACAGCGATCCCAACCAGACGTCTTTACGAATTTGAAACATTTGAGCAGCTAAACCAATTTTTTTTGGAAAAGATGAGTACAGAATGCATCACACAACTGTAAGTGAGGCAAAAATGGTTATCCGCAAAGAGAAACTTACAAGTTGGTGTATTAGTAACCATAAAAGAAGACAACCTTCCTGCATTTCAGTGGCGATTAGGACGCGTTTTTTTATGTGCATCCAGGTTCTGACGGCTCGTGGGTGGCATCCATCAAAACCAGTTCAGCATTAAAGAGGGCGTTTTCAATCTGCATTCTATCTATGGACGAAGTGAAGTTAATGAATAGGACGCATAGTTAATATGCTTACACAGAATATTTGAATTATTTTAATCATGGGTATCTATCCTTACATCCCCAGTGCATTATTTCATGAATTTATTGAGGGCAACTCGATCCTTTCAAGGCGGAAAGCATGTTGTGTATTACTTGTATTTACATTTAAAGTTATTTAAATTCAAACTTTTCGCGCGCATTTATATGTAACGTATTTTTTGAAATGAGAGGGAAGTATGATTGTATTAATTCGTTACATGTATGTTATTATAAATTAGTAGTATAGTATAGTATAAATTCCTTACATGTATGTAACATACATGTAAGGAATTTTGACAAATAAAAGTAAACATAATTTAATACACCTATTAAACTACAAAATCAAGTAGAAAATCTCTCTGTCTCTTTTTTTCTGTGATTTCAAATTAATACTGTGTAAACTGCGATTCCCCCTTCGAATGAAAAATCAATACCAATTTTGACGCTTGCCATACACGACTGCCTTATGTCTACATTTCTACCCTAAATCTTCCGGTATATGCTCACTGTATTACTCAGAAATTTACTACATAGTACAGGCTAAATTTTAACAACAAATAAACAAAATTGTCGTGACATCAAGGTTTCGTGAAGCTATTTGCTAAGAAATAAACGACTCTCGGTTAAGTTGACATAGAAAACTGGTCGAATAGTTAATCTTAGCTAAAACTTACACAGTATTTTGCAAAAGTTTGAACACAAATTATCAAAATCTTGATTCACGTTTCTATATCGAATAGGCTGTTGTAAACTTTGGTCACTTTTTTCTTGTTCATTTACTCACACGCAATGTTTTAGATATTTTTTTCATTCATCCTTTGCTATCTTCGTATCGACGTCATATTACCACCTCCTTACTAATGTAACTAATTTATTATATACGTTCCTATTATAGTGTACGCAACTGTTTGGTAATTAAGTAAACCCATACAAAACATGTTTCAATTCATTTATTTTCTAAACATCGTTAGCAGCAATGCGGAATAATTAATAATATCACGTTATTAATAGACGAAGTCGTCGAGATATAAAAAACTTCAGATAAAAAGGGCAGTGTTTCCGTCATCTCTGACCTTTTCCCTTCCTTCCACACCAATCAATCGCGAGGACTCGCTCTTTAAGAGCATTAGTGAAGTCGCCTATCGATGATCCAATAGGAAATAAGAGGCGCTAATAAACTGAGAATGGTAATTCTTTTTCCAATTTCTGTGCTATTCCAGAATAGAACTCGTTGCCGACAGCGTGAGGTAGTTTCCTGACATGAATTTTTTTATATTTAGCGGATGATTTTCCGTTAATTAGCTCTATAGAAGAAGGCATCGGTTGCTGTAGTCAGGTTTATCATACCAGTCGAAATATTCACTCACACCATGGCATTTTATCGTCGTTATTTGTCGTCCGTTTCCATGTACGCACCCTTGTCTGTCTTTTCTATTTTTGGATCTGCGATTGGGTCGTATATAAGTATTAGGGTGGGACGTGGATTGTAAGTTACTAACAATATTAGCGCCGCTGTCGTTCGTCAGATACGTAATAAAGTTTCGTCTCGTCTTGTTAGTTCCGTAATAGTTGAGAGTGCGAAATACAATCAGATTGTGACATTCTCTAACGAATCATGTTACAGTAGATTTCGATTATGCTATTGATAAGAAGACAATATATTCTGAATTTATTAGCATAAAGAAAAGTAACAAATTTGAAAGAAATGTCTATCAATAAGTGTAATTATTTATTTTGAAGAGTATTGAAAAATAAATTTCTTAGAAAATCTACAAAATTAAATATTTATATTATGTGTGTAATAAACTTCCGGTAGAAATAGATTTCAAAGAATATGAACATTCAGTTTCTAATGAAAGAAAAAGCACAGAATAATTCTCATGCTCACAAGTTTCCTAAATGATATATACCTATATAATATTATAAGAAAAACTAATAGTGGACGACTATATTATCCAGTATGTATGTATATACACTACTGGCCGTTTATCGGCGCGGTATATCATTTCATAGCTAACTATGGAATTAAAAAATCGCAGTCCTTATTAGGTACACCCTGATGACAGCAGTTGAAACACTGCCGAAACGTCGGATTACTTTACTAACTTTTTGACTATTTTTGTTACTTTGACTTCGCTGTATATTTTAGAGAGAAGACTTTTTATAAAAAAAGAGACTGCATGGAATTGTTTCATAAGTATGAACTGAACCACGAACATTAGCACACGTGGAAAACTTACTTTTTAATTGCTCCCGCCTCAGACGCATCTGACGAAGCTGCAAAAGCAGGTACTATGACAATTAGGGTTGCCACCCGACCTCGTTTCGCCAGGATTGTCTTTGTTTTGAGACTGTGTTCTCTTGTCATCCTTTGACAAGCATGGTTCGATTAATCGTTCCGTTCACTGCGACTACCAAGGGCTTATTGTAGAGCGGATGCTATCTTAGAAGTTCATCCAACAAGCTGAGGCCCTTAAGGTAGCTCAGTATCTTTCTGAATGAGATTATTTTCAGGTCTTCTAGGGAAAGGTCAGCCTTTCCAAAGGTTACATATCAGATTCTTGTAGTAGCAGTGGCAGTGGCAGAAAATATGCTCAACTCTCTTCTCGTCTAAACACAGTCGGCATTCAGTCTGATCAGAGAGCCCGATTCTATATACAAGTGCTTTCTGAGTTTACATTGATCTGTAAAAATAAAAACAATCACCTTGAAGTTTTTACGGTCAAATTCCTAACAGTTCCTTGGTTCTGCATTACCAGGTGTAATTCTCTCTTTCGCACGCACCAAACCAGGACAGTATTGGAGTACTTTCTGGTTTGCCCAGAGTTTGATTTGTTGTTTAGCTACCGTAGGTGCTATGCCAATGCCAGGTTCTGGTCTTTGAAATTCTCGCAGCAACTTTTTTTGGCCAAGGATGTCTGCTTCCTCATTTCCAAGAATGAACGAGTGCCCAGATACTCAGATTCGGGATAGATTATTAGCCATCCCCAATGTGTTTAGGGTGTGTTTACAGCTTCACATCAGTTTCCAGTTGCATTTATGTGCCTTTAGGTTTTTTTCGTGCCTGACTGTCAGCCTGAAAGAGCGGTTGTATGTTGTCCAAGGTTGCATATTTTTTGACTCTTGGACTGCGACAAAATATTCCTGCGCCCACATTCTGCTCGATTTTTGAATAGTCTGTAAAGGTGTCTGCCTGCGTCTCTAGTCTTCTCTGTTTGGAAAAGAGGTAGTGAAGTATGCATCGAACATTGGTGGAGTACACATGATGTCCGAGGGCATTCCCAGCATGTCATCGGAAGTAACCGATTCTGCTTGTGAGTCACACAGACATGAGTATGTGGCGATCGATTCGCTATTTACCATAGACGAAATGCAGTTAATCTAGCCTCCATTTCCACAACAATGTGTAAGGGTGGAAGGTCCAGAAGAGCTTCTAGTGCCAATGATGGGAAAGAAGACATTGCCCTCGCGATTACCACGCTTGCCATCCTTTGTATGAATGTAAGTTTTGCTGTGGCTTTGGCTTGTTGCGCCTTTTGCCGCCAAGTTGTTGCTTCATGAGGTTATAGTTGGACGTATTGCCATCACATAGAACCAATGGACTAGTTTTGGAGGTAGCTAGGTAATTTTCCACATATCCTTCGACATGCCCATAAGGTTAGCCTCGCTTTGTGGGTGATATTTTCTAGGTGCGGATTCCAGGACAGTCTAAGTTACTGTCAAGTAAGACGCAAGCAAATGCAAGCTTTACACCTTGTATAGTTAGATGGTGTCGAATAGTACCACTCTCTTCTTCCCAGTGATCGATATTACCGTAGTTTTGTTTGAGTTAATGTTGAGGTTTTTCCTGCTGCACCAACTACAAATCACCTGGACTATTTAAAGTAACATTAAAAAAATATATAATCAATTTTTTACTATGTAAATGAGTTTTTAATGCACCATATATCCTTTAATTGTTTTATTTTATTTATTTAAGTGACACCTTTGTGTTTTTGTTATTTTTGTTTAATGTTTGTGATTTAGTATTTCTTTTACTTATAAAACAGTAAAAATAGCTTTCTATGTGGTGTAGATAAAATTCCTATTTTTTTACTTCGTGTTACCGTCTGTATTTTGGTGAAGCCACTTCGCTTTATTTTTGAGTTGGTTTTGCAACAACCCAAATTTCCAGAATTACGTAAAAAATCTCGAATCTCCGGTGTTTAAATCAGATGTATACAGATGTGAAAAACTACAGACCAATATCTATTATATGCAATTTCGCGAAAATATTTGAAGCTTATTATATGACCGATTATATGGCTCTATTAAAAATTTATTTTCTTCTAATCAAACGTTTATTCATGAAGATATGTCATGAATAAACGTTTAACTGTTATTAATTTAGCATGTTTCACTCAATATGTCTCTGAAGAAATCCCTAGGCGTGGATAGGTTGATGTAGTGTACACGGACTTTCAGAAGGTATTTGATCGAAATCATAGCTCTTGATATATTACTTGACAAATTGGATCTAATCGGTTTTTCACCGGCGTTTAAATTGTTCGAATCTTATTTATTTGGAAGAAAACAACACGTTAAATACCTAAACACTAAGTCCAAAGAATTTGGCTCAACATCTGGCGTCCCTCAAGGATCAAACCTCGGCCCACTGCTTTTTTTGTTCTTTGTAGGTGACATTATACAACCAATTGACTCTGATAAACTACTCTTTGCAGATGACATGAAAATATATCATAAAATTGATTCTATCAATGATTGTAAAATTCTTCAAAACGATTTAGCCTCTGTTGCTAAGTGGTGTGAAGCCAATCATCTCTCCCTAAACATCAGAAAGTGCAGTATGCAATCCTTTATGAAGAAGCGCCAGTGGCTGATTTACGACTGCAGCATTGATAATGATATTTTAAAGCGTTCATCGACGATAAAAGATTTGGATATTTGGTTTGATGTAATATCAAATTTTGTAGATCATATACACCACATATTTTTCAGTGCATATAAAAACTATGGATTTATTTATCGCAACTGCAGAGACTTCAGAGACATTGGGTGTTTGAGGATGTTGTTTTTTGCGTTTATTTGATCGAAACTTGAATATGCATCTCTAATATGGTATTCGATTTTATTCCACTCTTGTTTTGTATATATATTCTATAGAATCTGTACAACGAAGATTTCTGAAATACTTAATGGTTTTGGAGGATGGCGTTTATCCTGCAAGAGGATTTGATTATACAACTATGTTGAATAGATGCTACTGTACATCCCTTAAAGATAACAAAAAGCAAAAAAATAAACAAAAATATCTGTAGTATTGTGCAATATAGGACAAAGTAACGACAATGCATAGCTCTTTAGTAGATGTAAAATGAAAATCAAGCGGATGTTAAAGCTTTACTTATTTTCGTATTTTTTCCCCTGTGTTTGGGTGTTTTCCCTGTTGGAAATAAATTTTTATTATTATTATATATACACCAACATATTCCACGCTGTATTGGTATAATGGGATAAATAGGATTTATTATTATAATTATTAAATCTAAGAAGTAATCCTACTAAATATTTACAACAATTATTTGGCACCAGACTTGTCCCTGTTTATCGATACTAACTCGAAAACACACATTCAGCGTGAATAACGTATCGATCGTATAAATTAATTCATCGATCAAATAAACTTCATTTAATACAACTTTACTCGCATGGTTTACCCATTTCCACGGCCTATTTACGTCCTAAATTGAATTGCATCGATTTAGTGGCATCGACTGCAATAATTGCCGCGATTTAGTGGACCCAAGCGTAGCACATTATATACATACGTGCAGAACTTCGACTCGAAGCTTCGCTTTTGTATAACTTCGACTTATAAATAACTATGATCTACGTTCGCCAGTTTCGTTTCTGTTTGCCTCCACCATTTCATACTTATTAGAATTCACCGGGCGCTAGTCATTCAACCGCGCTGAATTAAATCCTGAAAGAAGCGAAGCTCACGCGTTGGTTGTCATCGTCGCGTCATCAAATAGCCGATGGCGTATACGGTACATTAAAGTTGTGTACATCAGACGCACAAAGTTGGGTCGTAAACATTGAACGCATAGTACATACCTATCGGCGCCACGTGATAGATAAGTGCAGACTCCATTGTCTACATCCTCTTCGTTGTTTCGCATACATACTGTCGGTGTCTGATGGTTTGAAGAAATGTCCGCGTTATTTTTAAAGATGGTGAACAGGTTTTCTTGACCTTGGTGACCAGAAATGGGGTTGCGAGGACTCGACATGCGATTGTCTATATGCGGATGTCGAAATTGCACCTTGGAAATGTTCGATTAGAATTCTCCTAACGTTCACATATACCGTTAATATTGGCACCTGTAGGGCCTGAATCGATGAGCGGCGAATTATTTGCCGCCTTAAGACCGTAAAATTTAAATAGGTAACCCGTCTAATCGTATTGAGTAGGCTAGAACCTGTTAGAGGCTCTCGAATTTTATGTGGCTATAATATTTTACGATAGAATTCCCTAACTTGGGGCTAAAAATAACTTTTATGGCTCCCTCCGCGATACTTTTCAGAAAAGTCTTTGGTTGTAATTGCTTAAAATGAGGTTTTTTGGGGTTTTCAAGCAAAATAAACAACGTTTAAGCTGAGACGAACAAAAGATATACTTATATCTAAACAAATCAGCAAAAAAAGGGATTTATCCGGATAGAAATAAATAGCTTCGAGGCGTCTATGAAACAAGCGTTTACAGTTTGTTGAAGCTTGTTGATGATATTGCTTTAGAACTAGAAGTGTTTTGAGTTAACAACCTTCACTGGGGTTTGCTATGGTGCAGAAGTCACCAACCAATTTTTAATAGCGGTCCAGAGGTATCCTCGAAAGAATCAATGGCGGATCGGACAATAAAACAATATAGTAGATTACAATAAGTTTATTGTACAGAGTGTCCCAGCCCGTAGGTGCCTGATGTCCATAACTTTTTAAGTTCTAAGAATTTTTCAATTTAAAAAAATAAATATATTTTAGTATATTCGGATTTTACATAATTTTCTGAGTCCAAGAACATGGGACTTGTTAGTTATCCAGAAAAATTACCCTCGTGGTTATTCTAATTGTTAAAAAGCAATCTTGTGTGAATAACCTCAGACAAAAGTCGTTTTTGCAAATAATCCTTATTATCCAGGATACGAGGATTTAGGAAATCAAAAGAGTGACCAGTAGTCAAGGAATGATTGGAAATTAATAAAATGAGGAGGATAGTTATTAAGTCCTAACCTATCTTTAAAGTGTTTGAAAATTCTTTTTGTGGAATTCAATATTTGCAATATGTTCTGCCGTATGTTAAACTTCACGATTGCGTCCATTACATTCATACTTATACTTTTAATTAATTCACTTAGTAATGATTAGTATTGTCATAATAACAATTTCACCTTTATGGTTTTACTTTTTTGGAAGTTCTTATTAACGGATTCGACAGGTAATTGTTTTGTAAATTTAAATTTTATATAAATTTTGTTGTTGTTCACTTCACTTAATGATTTAAAATTTTACAAAAATATTAAAAATTTTAATATTGTAGTCTGAAGAAGATCAAAGTGTCGGTTGAAACGCTACTGAAGAATTATGAATTTATAAGATTAAAAATTATCCGCTCAAGATTGCCGTTTTTCTTGTTAGTTATCGTTTCCTTGGTTGCCAAAAATTTAAATTTTTATTTTTCAATTTAGACTCCCGCGAGTACGTAAGAAATATTCCTAAACATTAACGTAACACAAACAAATTATAAATTTCACACTTTTTTGTTTTATGCGACTACTAGTGCGTAACAAAGTACACTTTGACAGTTTTTTTTTGTGAAAAGCGATTTTTTTTCAAATGGGGTCGCGGAAGCCTTAATGTAAAAAAGAAATTTTTGCCAGAAAAAAAGAAGTTTGTGAAAAGGGGCAGTTTGGAGTGGCTGTATATGAAATTTCGGAAAAAGACCCAAAAACACATGAAAACAGAAAAATATGAATTTTTGATTTACGTGGTGGGGAGATTAAAATTTGTTCTTATCTTAACCCCTTACAACCCCCTTCACGCACGACTGATCTCCTTATTACCAAAATGTCCGAACTGTCAAGAACATTTTCCTTTTTAGTTGAAATCGATCTCTTCTAATTCCAAAGATATCGTGAAAATGTGTTTTAGGGTTTAACTTTAGGGGTCTGCATCTCTCCTACAAGTGACTATCCGGCAGATTAAAAAAAAAAACGGGTCCGTTATTTTTCACTGTTCTACATGCCTGTAAAATTTTATCAAAATCGGAGGTGACCAGTTGGGTGACTTTGCTTGTTGAAAAACGGTATTAAAGGAACGTTGTTCACGATATTATGAAATAATTACGGAAAAAAAAACGGACACAACGATCACAATTAACAATTAATTTAGTAGCTATTGTTTAATTCTACTAACGGCCAAATTTCCTATGATACTAGCTACTTACTTATTAGCTACAATTTTAACGCATTTGTATCCAGAAATTGTAATCTACAAAGAAATAACTTTCATTTCAAATGCCAAGCAGCTGGTATCATTGGAACTAGCCGAAGTTTCTCTTTTTTAGATGGATCGCCCATGACATTCCCCTAAAAACTTTTAACGTGTGTTTGGTGCGTCCTAATGGTAGGCGCATAAAACAAAATTTGGTGTGTTTATGGTTGGGAATATTTTTAGCGCATTCACGCCACTCTAGATCATAATCATAACTATATCATTTTATTGGCATCACTTCAGTACATTCATATTATGAACATATATGCCAAAAAGACTAAATCACCACAAAGGTGCTCTTCCTTTAACCTCAATTCTAATTTTTATGGTTTTGGCCAGAAATATAACACATGAATTGATACACGTCAAATTTATCTTTCTTTTTCTATCACTCAAGTCCTCTTCGTTGATGACCATACAACTTGAGGTTTACTTTGAGATTATAATTCCAGATTGAAAAATAAAATAAGCTTCTGATAACCAAGAAACGAACTTACACTTTTGGGCTCAGAAAATTACATAGAATTCGAATATGTTAAAATATACAGAACATATATTTCAAATTTTAAATTTGACCATATTTCTGGTAAAAGTGGAAGAGAGAAATATAACAGATTACAATATTCAAAAGATAGATTAAATTGTATAAAATACTAAATTTATAAAAAAAAAAAAACAATATAAATGTTGGAAAAAACAAATGAGCCGTGTTTTGCAAAAACAACATAAGTTCAAAAATGCCAAAATCAAGTGTGCTATTTTACAAGAAAATAAGATGCTTATATACGCATAAAATTTTTGGTTTCTTCTTCAACACTTTTTAGTCACGTGTAATACACGTAAATAATAAGAAGTTTAGATTTTAGATTTCTGAAAATTTGTGTATTTGGACATGCTGTTTTGTGTTAGCTTAATAAGTATATATATTTATTGCTATGAATCAAGGGTATGGAAGATAATTTAGAGTCGTTTAAAACAGGTTTCAAAGCAAAATGAAGAAGTAATTGAAAGTTAAAGCGCGTACTCTGGTTGCCTACTTTACAGGCAAATTTTGAATTTGTTAAGAATGACTATAAAAATGGACCATCTTGGCAATAGGTGCTAAGTATAGCCTTAATTGTATTGTAAACTTTATTTTCTATGTTAATCCAAGCTTACCTAGTATATTTTTATGTTTTTATTATATTTGGCTCGGAGAGATTTTTTTATTCTTGGGATGTCTATTTAGTAACTTTTGCGGTATTTCCCTCAAACTAGAGTAAATAACGGTATCTTAATGTCGGTTACTCAAATTTAATGCTGGCTTGCCTGATAGCGATAACAATCGAAGGCTGATTACTGGTAATTTAGTTTAAATTCTCATCCCGCCTGTGGCCACGAAAGATGACGGTTGATATTGAACTCCTATAGCGATTTTTATGCCATACTATCAAAAATATCAAAGTTCCACAAAGTGTTTACCTAAAAAAGTGTCGACATTACTCCTGAAGAATTTAAATCCTTACTTTTACCTGTAATTTATCGAGAATTTCCTATAAAATTGCCTGCGAAGAATCCCGGCCAGAATACCATTACATGCTATTGACCGATACGGGGGCTCGTCGAACCGAAAGTCCAACCTGTACCCAGAGAATTGCCTGTCCGTCCGCTTAGAGTGTGCCAGTCGCAGTCAAGTTAGTATTTCATCAAGTATATCCCACCTAAAAAAAGAAAATAATTAATTCTTTTCACAGTATTCTTTCACTTATAAGAAAGGTCGCTGGATAGATAAAAACTACTATATTATTTTATTTTTATTGAAAGAAAAAGAAAAAAGAATTGTACGAACAAACAATGTATAAATAACTTGAAAACCTGAATTTAATAATAATATTTAATTGTACTGAACTAAACAAAATTAAAATTTTGAAATCCCGAGCATTTTGTTCTGAAAAACAGAGCAATATATATGTATATAATTAATAATCTTTCTTAAATATCTTTACATTTTTTTTTAAACAAATGAAGTTAAATTTTGGCTAGAAAGCACTTATTTACACAATGTTGATTATTTGATTTAATAAAATAATCTTAATCTAGTGTGCAATAGATAGACAGACAGATGTATAGTTTATTTCAACAACATGTACAAAGAAAACGTGTTAGAAACAAAACGCAGCAAATTATATTAAAATATCGAAGTAGCTGACCAAAAATCATTCAATTTATAGTTGAAACAAACTCTTTTACTTCTTTCTTAAACAAGGTTAAATTGTTAATATTTATAAATTATAAAAGTTTAGGTAAAGGAGATATATTTCTTTGTTAAAAAAATATTTTATACTGTACTAGGAAACTAATATCTACAGTCGCGAGCAAATGTTATAGGCACCCTAAATTTTGGGCGAATATCACAGTAAGAAATGAGAAAATAAAAACTTGTAGTAATACCTTATAAATAGGTAGATTTTAAGGGATCTTATTAATTTGTTGCATATTAGAGTGTTTTTAGTGCAGCTATAATACTTTTTAGATGGGAGGGGAAAGTGACATCTCGAGACTTGAAAATATATAAAAAAATAATACATTTACAAAGGGTATCCTATAAAGGCTATTGTAACATATAAAGACGGTTATATAAACGTTGATAAATAACTGTCACAAAAAATGCAAAACCACATGAACATTAGTTTGTCAAGGTGCCTATAACATTTGCTCGCGACTGTATATAATGAAAGAAACTTCTATCAGTATGTTAAGTCTGTAAACAGAAATTACCATGAAATTACCAACACACACTCCTTATTTTCTGTTAGGAAAGAGTGATTTTTTTGTTAGCTCTATTAATTTTATGAACATTATTTTAACCTACATCGTGACCTTTTCTTAAACCTTTCATAAAAGCTCTTAATTGAATTTTACAAACGCAAAATTAATCCCGCTTCAATTTCCGTTACAGCAAACTTAATTTAAATATCGATTGCTTGATGAACTAGCTTAATTTGAATTGGCTTCCCAAACCAAATTAGACGTAAATACTTTGCCCTATATTATACAAAGTTCTTGAATTTTAGAAAGGCGAAATTTCTTTTTCTGTCCTTTATTTCCTTGTCAGTTGTCGCATTGTATAAGTGCAGAATGTATAATAGGTATTCTTTGAAATATCTATTTTTCTTCGATTTAACTTTAGTTGCTCAAAATTACGGGTAAACAGATGTAACACTTATGCATCTGCTTGTTCGCAACATGTGAACGTGAACTCAAATAGATTAAGCTTAAAATCTTCAATGAGTTCATTGCTAAAATAAGAGTGAAAACGCTGCCTCCGTTTCAAATATTTAAAATAACTGTGCAGCTATTGTTGCGAGCATAGAAAATGAATTATTAACGCTTCTTAGGACCGGTTTAGGATAGTGCCAAGTTTGTTTTTATCGCGGGTGATGAGAAATGGTAGTAATATTTAAATAAAGCTCTATAGGTATGTAAATTTTCTAAATATTTATGTTTTGTAGTGCAAACATCTCTTTGTCTAACAATAAGCCTAAATGACGCAAGCTATGCTGTATATCATGCATTTTCATCCAAATTTGATGTATTTTTCCTATAACAATCTTCGAATCCTTTGATCT
Organism: Protaetia brevitarsis; assembly: GCA_004143645.1. Taxonomy (NCBI): domain Eukaryota; kingdom Metazoa; phylum Arthropoda; class Insecta; order Coleoptera; family Scarabaeidae; genus Protaetia; species Protaetia brevitarsis. Next base: position 21,788 of record RXPK01002414.1, on the reverse strand, counting down.
GACATAAATCCTTAAAAAGCTAAATATTACTTTCATTGGAATTTGAAAATCGGAGCCGTTAAGAGTGATGTTGCCCAACCCAAAACAGAACGTATATACGTGATCGTAAATGTGTTTTCATTATCTATTGTATTCGCGGCACCTGTCCACGATAACAGCGGTAGTGAATACAATAGAAGGAAGCCGTAATTGTAAAACTATTTATCCCTGAGTCGTAATACGTTGTATCGTCTTCACAGATTAGGATAACGACGTACTTTATGTGTACAGTTGGGAGAGCAATAAAATAAATATTAAAATGTTTAGGGTGAAGGATTGAAAAAACGATTTTAGTTCTACAGCACTTAAAGGACAAAAATTACAAAAGCTATTGGTTCGTAACAAACCTTTGATTAAAACTTTGGCTTTTACTGTATATTATTTCTTCACCTTCTCGAGTTAATTGCGAATTATAGTAAGCTGGTATTAAAGTCTTACCCATTACCAAAGAACTTATCAGCTCCTCCCATTTAATTAAAAAGCAAAATTGTTAAAGTTTGCCAAATAATGGGTCTTGGAAATCCATTAAGGAATGTAATACGACGTGTGACAATAGCGGTATTGAAATTCATACATTTTACATTAGACTGTTTGGAGTCTGGGCTTTATTGCTCCGCTAGGTTTTGTGTTTTTAGTAAAGTTTTTGATTGCGTTGAGCGCGATATATTACTCAATAAATAGCTACTCAGCTTTTCTTAAATTATTTTGAGCCATATTTCACAAATCGATAGCAGGTAGTGAACTTCTCGTTCAGTTTGGTGTTCCGTGGTCCATATTGGGACCCGTACTATATTTAATATACACCAACGACTTTTCGCAGAACATGTTTGTAGATATGATTTGCAAATGATGGGTGGAATGACTACCATATTGGTTAAGTCTGTGAACTGTAGTGATGTTTTAGGCCTGTTTCATATGAGGCGGTTTGGTTGATTCAACCAAGTTGTGTAGTTTACTCTCAATTAGTTGGATTGTCGTTGAAGATCTACTGAAGCCGCCGAAGCAGACAAATTGACTCCGTGTGAAAGGGTTCATAGCAGTATGCTCTTTGACGTATATTAGACACTGTAGTATGTACTGCGACGGAAATGTCAAAATTTGTAATTGTCTGTCTAAAAGATTCTGTACAATCTTCTCTATATGATAAGTTACCAATAATTCTTTTCTTTGAATATTGAATAATCTCTTAATTTGGGGCTGTGCAAGCGCCCTAATTGAGGTGGGTACCCAAAGGAAATGCCAACCTGCAGATACTGCCAAGAGGAGGAAGAAACACCAGTTCATGTGCTGTGCCAATGTGAAGTCCTGGCGAGGACAAGGTTTCTAGTATTGGGGAGGAGAACCTCACAGTTAGTAACTACATAAAGAAGCCGCTCTCAAAGATGATAGGCCTAATTAAGAGGACAAAATTAGAGAGCGTCCTCTAGGAAAAAGGGGATCACAATAGATCTGAAAAGGTCGCGGTGAAACAGGTCCATAGGCCACCCCAATCCTAATCTAATCTAAAATCTAATATGGGCCGAATGGTCCCGAAGTAATAAACCATAATAAAGTTTTAAATGAAACATTCCGAAGTACGCCATTTTTAAAATATCCTCTGATACGCTACTCTTTAATCTAGTTAATACAAACAATAAAGGTGACTATTTGTCGGAAATGCTATCCACATGTACTGCGAGGTACACGAGGTACTGCGTAAGTCAGTTTGCTATGACGTCACGACCGTGTTGCAAATTTTCTGTTCGTCAAAACGTAAACAAACCGTTAGGTTATTTAACTGTCAAATACTTCTGACAGGTGAATAAACAAACTCTTAAAAATAACTTTTACCGTCAATATTAGTGATGATTCTTTTTGAAAATCAGGATTTAAAGTATGTTAATCATGATAGTAGTGAAAAAAAAAATAACAAAAAAGCACAAGTGAGTACAATAAATTTAATTAGGACCGTTATCGCTTAAAGTATTCACAGTAACGATTAGTATGCAAGTTTCTTCTCTATCCAAACCAGTCTCTCTGATTTACTACTTCTGAATTTCGTTTCCAATATGTTGTACACCAAGTACGTCAAATTTCCAGACTGATTTAATTCAATCCGTTTTATACAATTGTATGCATCCTCCGATCAGCTATATTTCATCCATCGTTTCGTAACAAACTTTCTTTTCTTTGAGAACAAATTATATCTACCACAACAATGTGTTTCAAGTATAGAAATGTCTTTTTCTTTAAGAGCACTGTTTAAAATGTATAATGTGTTATGTATGTAGTCTGAAAAATGTATGTGAAAGAACCACTTCTTTAAACAATATTTGTATATACTCGCTGTTTTCGTACATGTCATAAATTGTGTTTCCAATAGCACATTGACAATGAGTAGAATAATCAATTTTTACAACATTTATTTCGTATGCATTTTCGTTTTGGGCTAGTGGATGTAATTCGTTGTTTACTCATGGATGAAATTTATGTTTGCAACGTGAATGTTTAGAATACTCGTTACTCTCTAAAAACGAAATATTGTAAAGAATATGACATTAAAAATATATGGATTTTATACTCCTCGCACGAAAGTTAACGGGAGTAATGGTCCGTTGTTCTCGCGTTCTGCGTCGAAATACACGATTAACGAAACTATTAACTCCTTCGATTGTTTACACAATGGTTTCGATATGGTTTAGTTGTAATAACTACTTATTTTAAATAAATATATACCAAGTATAAACGCAAATTCCCACACTTTACTGCAAATGCAGAATATAACCCTTTGACAGTTGACAGCTATAACTAAATTGGTGGAAATACATTGGGAAGATGTGACAAGCATGCAATTTGAAAAGCAGTAGGCACTAACATAGTATCTTTAATTGAACATGAATAAGTTATATGTTAGTTGGTTATTTTAATAATATGGTATTGCATGGCCCGAATTTGCAAGTAATGACGTATGATTGCATAAGTTGTAGGCTAATCTCCGCAAAACCGTAATGACGTAACTTATTTATTAAAATTTCAGGCGAAACACAGTCGAACGCTTTACTGTCACAAAACAATACATTGCAATACGCACCCTCTTCGTAGGTTTCATATATATTTGTCGATACTGCTTTGACTGCTTGCACAGTACAGCAGCCCTTCCGAAAACCGAACTGGGAGCAACTTAACAAGTTATTTTCATCAAAAAAAAAATTAAGATTCAGTTTTTTAAAGCCTTTTCAAAGATTTTCGAAATGATTGGAGTTATATAGAAATAGGTCTATAATTTAAGCAAGTATTTGAATCGCCTTTTTTATATATCAACTTTTAGGCTGCATGGATAAACCCCATTTTGGATACATTGATTTAGAAGATCAGTGTAGGGTGTAATTATAACATCTAAAATAAAATATAAATCTTATTATGTTTCTTATTATATGTAACTCCTGCAAAGAAGAAATTTGAAATATACAATGCATTAGGTTTCTTTATGACGTGTGCACATTAATGTTTTAGATTATTTCACTAAAATCTAAATATTGTGTATACTTTCAATCTCCATTTTGACTTGAGAGAGCCTGCAGAAATATAGCTGTCTCCACAATTTAAATATTTACGTAAACCCACCTACGCTCACAGAATATTTCCACGGACAGCCATTCATCATCCGAGTTATGCCCTTTCGGATATCGAATCGGACTGTATTAAGGCCCAACCCGACCCCGCGAGACCTACGTTCCATTTCCACCATCTCTTAGATCAATATGCTGAACAGCCGGTAACAGTTGTTCGATGTTACTAGGGAATTCCCTGCGCCGAATTCGCCTGTGTGTGGTGTGTTAGTTAATATTAGCGTGCGTGCACTGCCCATCAATCGTCGATCTGGGATTATATTTTTATTTGGGTTGTCCCCTTTTACGGAAGGGAGCACCCTCGAAGAAGATCGATATTCGTATTCGGCCGCTGTCATAACCTTACACAAGGGCGAAGATGGTACTAACTGGTACCGTTTGGTAATACAACGAAGAGCCTAATTTATTTATATATTATTATAGGCGAGTGTGTGTATCCAGGAAGCGTGCAAAATTTCAATGATGTTCAGGCAGCTGCAATATGGTGCAGTTGAGTCATGTTATGTTTATCGTATATTGTCATAAAGAGTGTTGGATAAGGTAAATAAATAAAAGTAAAAATATAAACCCAGCTTCTGGCGCGGAGCTTTCGTCCCAATTTTAAATTCAAAACAAGACAGTTTATGCGTATAGATACACACTTGCGGAATGTTATGGTGAGGATATTGTGGCTATTGAGATTGTTGCATTAAAAATGAGAAAATAAAACACGTGTGATGCGCGAAAACGTTAATAAGCAAACTAAATGGTTTAATTTTACTTTTGGTTTATATGGCCTTTTAAATTCGTAGAATTGTAGATCCGATTTTTGGAGGTTGTCGATTGATGCTTAACATTTTCCTTAAAGTGAACTTTTGGAAAAAATCTCTGTTATTTTAAACAAACCAGGCGATAAAATATGATTGTTTTTTTTAGTGACAAGGGTTTAAGGCCATTTTTAAATAGTGATTTTTGGTGGAATATTCGGCTCATGCCGTCCGTTTAGAGAAAGTTATAATGTGATAAAGAATGGGATCTCCTATTTAGTATCAGTGCTCAAGAGAAGGAAACCAAGTTTTATGTGGCCGATGAAAAGCAACCTGTTAAATAATTTCTGCCTAGAGTTCGTTTTTCCGTTGTGGGATCCGTCTGACATTGGCTTTGCGAAAGCACTGATGCTTGCTGCTTTTTATATATAATCTCCAATCTATTGTACCCGTTAAATTACAAGTAACCTTTTCAGTATTCTGGTGCCTTGCACTAATCTGGCCAGATTGGTAGATGGAAGTAATCATCTGAGTTCACCTTGCCAAAAACTGCTTGTTTTCTTGCATCCAGAGCCTCGCGTTCACCCAGAATGTGGTAGACAGCTTCTAGGCACTTTATTTATGAAAGGTTGACTATTTACAATTCATCCTAAACCTCCTGCTGTGCCTAAAGATACTACACAAGGCTACCTATTCTAAGTACTATATGGATTCCACAACAATTGAAATGTGTCTGCCCTTACTAAATAATTTTCCTATGATTATTAATAATAATAATAATAATAATAATAATAACAATTATCACGTTTGCGCTCATGGAACGATTTTAGTTATCTCCCAACATTCACCAACGGAAACAGTAGTCTCTAGGCAGTCATCCTCACACATAGTTTGCAGTTGGCATCTCCAGTTTTGATTCCAATTTTCTGTAAGTTCTTTCAGTCTACAAGTGTCCTGCTGTTTCCTACTGAAATGCAGCAGTATTCAATCTTCTTCTTTCATGGTCCCTTAATAAAAGTCTCTCCATGAATTTGCTGTTACATAGAACACATTCTGGGCAAATATATGAAGTCTATGGTAACTTTTTTTGCTAATTTACCGGCTTTTTCGTTTGCTCCGATTGCCGAAAGTCCACATTTGAGTGACTTTAATATGGCCTGTCAGATTGTTCAGTACTCGAATACATTCCCAAACTAGTCTTGATTGTATTTTGGAGTTTACTGATGCCCTCAATATCGCCTGGCTGTTAATATAGAGCCGCCTATTTGTATAACCCTTGTGATTCGTTTCTGTTTCACGATGCAATTTTGCGCTTGCTCTATCGATCCCGTCCTCAGCTTTTGATCCGTTTGTAAACGAGATTAATTCCCAGAACCTACCTCTATAATTAGATTGATTCCAGCTTATCGTGATTTTCTGTTAAGAAGATAATGTGTCAAAGGGTTGTCTTCTACATGATGAAACAATATTGTCTCAATCCTACATGGAAGTCTCACCGATGTACCTACAGTTACAGGTATCCCAATCCAGCGGAAGGTAGAAAAAAGACGCAACAGAAGGAAAAAATAAATCCACTGTGGAAAACAAAGCAGCATCACTAAGAAGAGGTCAGAAAACAACCTCGCGAAAACTCTAAAATATCACCGCAGACTTCGAAAAAAACCCAATCAGAGTTCCAGCAAGGCAGCGCGTGGATTGCAAGTAACTGTGATTCAAGAACGACTGCTGATTGCAATGTACAATTGTTGGGATTGTGAGTATAGGTTTCTTACAATTTACGAAGAAAATCTTCAAGGGGGGAGTGTTGTCCACAACGAAGATACAAAAACTTAACTCAAAGCAAAGACACCTTTAACGGCCCTTTATTACCATTGAATACACAGAGCTTCCAAAGAGGGCAAAAATACTAGGCATGATACCAGGACAGTAAGAACCACTAAGAGTCAGTTTGAAGAGATATTTCAGACATCAAATCTGAACTGGTTACAGTAGAACCTTTTAAATGCCCAGAAATACCTAAACATGCTGCCGTTAATCAACTTTGGCTGCAGATGGGATTAGGCCATGGAATAAGGATATGTTTTATAGAGGGTATTTTTATCTTATGATGACTAATCTACCACGAACTGAAGTATACTTATAACAGAAGCAAATTTGAATTCAAAGAGAGTAATGAAAGGAAAAATGAAATACAAGAAGCCACGAGGCTGCAGTATTCCCAAGGATTGCATGTCAGATGGCTCCCACTAAGAAATAAAATACGGAGACCAGGTAGTTTATTGAACTCTCCCGACTTTTATTTCTGCCATTTCAGCAGTTTTAGTTTATTTTTAAACCGATTTCCTTTTGTTTTTCTCATTTATGTGACTTTTTAAGTTTATAGTATTCTTCATTCAGTTGATTCTTAACTTTTCTCAGACAAAAGCCTGCTTTTAAAGGTACTGAAAGGAATTTAAGAAGTTTAAGAGATCAAAAAACTAGTCAATATAGCAAATCTGGATGGTTTTAACTCCTATTCCGAGAAGTCTCAAGTACCAAATAAAAGTTAAAGATATTATAGAGCAAATCAGAGCAGACCTCAAGAAGTCAAATGAGCAGCCAATCATTGCAGAACCCTCGATAATAAATTTGCAAAGTGTACGCCATTACTGCCATAGAACCCTTTTTTTATTCTCACAGGTTTAACTAATCTTTTCCAAGGGTTTGAAAGCTGCCAGAAAATTTGGCTTGATACAACTTATTGGCAAGAAGCAGATGATAAAGTCGAAAACGCAGTGGGTTTTAATGGAAGCTTGCGAAATCTAACATTGGCTAGAAGCTGTTGCAACAGGATCCATGTATCACTAAGTGGTATTATCGTGGCCATCAGTGTGGACAATGGCTGCATGGTAGTAGATTTGACTATTCTTTTAAAATTTATTATCAAATTAGAGTGTAGGTCTAAAATAAGAAACCACCAGTTACGAAGGGGTTGTTTTAAATTTTGAAAGCAAGTATTTATGATAAAGCTAAGAGTTTGATTTTAAAAGAAAACTTATCAAACCTTAAACTATTGTTAAACTATTAGATAATCAAAAAAAATCAAATTTTTCTTAGATTTTTAATCTAAGATGCTTTTGAGCGCTAAATGTGCAGCAGTTTTGTAAACAACCGCACTTTTCCAAATTCTCATTTTTATGAGTCAATAAATGTACGTTCTTTCTCTCATGTTTCATAATCCATGTTTAACTCGATGTTTATAGCACCATTAATATGCTAATTAAATTAAACTTTTCCTTGCTTTGCCTTAAACGCTTCCTTGGTTCCTGGTAGGCGTTAAGTTTTAGAATTTTTTAACTATACATAGTTAAATTCAATCTTTTCAGCTAATACGTATATAAAACAAATTATTCTGACCCAAAAGTTAGCCCAATATTCTTTGCTCTTTTTCGTCTACAAGGAATTCGCAGGGATGTTTAAGTATCTTTATACCTGCCACTGCCTTCTGTCAGAAGTTCAAACGATTTTTAAACAAACGTAGCTGTTATCTAGGTCGTTTAGTCTTCCAATAAAATCGATAGAGATATTTATACTTTGATACAAAAACAAAGTTTACAACTCGATTGCTGTGGTATACGACAAGGCCATTGAAGATAAATAAACTTTTAAAATGATATGTACGGTGTTTTGACGTCAATGTTTATATGTATCCTGGTCTTCCGTTCTGCATTGTGTATTACACCAGTAAAATAATAAATAATGCAATGTTCTCATTATGCAAACTATAAATATTACTTTGTAAAATGATAAAGAGAACTGACCTCTAACTTGGCAGTGCACTGTCAAGCGTCAAGTGTATGGGAAAGATCTGCATGCACATTTGGTCAATATAAATATGCATGCCAGGAAGTCAGGTATACAGAAGCACGACGTGGTTCATGTTGTCTGCAGTTGATAGCAAGCTAGATATATGAATGCTGCATAATTAATAATCGTGCATTACATTCATTGTTATATGAGGTATCGATTTGTTTGTTGAAATATGTTTCATGTCCGTGGGCATAATCGTTTGTTTTTGATAAAGTATTATAATTTGAAGGAGAAGATATACAACCTTGAGTGGTATCATCACAATCATAACCTGCATAAAAGCCCAACCTGCTGACAAACGATGAAATTGTTTTTTTAGTATAAAACAAATGAAAGAAATGTGATTATAGGGTATGGTGATGCTATTCACATTCTGTTGTGGTTACACACACGCAAAAGAGCTAATCACAGTTGCACTAAGTTGGGTTTCGCTTCTGTCTTATAGCAATCGACAAACACAAGAGCAACAAGAGCAGCTTGCACTTTTCTTAAATTTTTATGAAGCAACCCCTACATCTTGTACCCAATATGTTCCACACAATAAACGAGTGCACTTAGAGAGAATGCGGCGTCCAGTCCAGTGAAGAATTGTCTGGCAGGATGTGGAAACTTTAACTTTGAGTGCATGCTATTTGCAAAATTAAAGAATGCTGTATATTGCAGCGGACTTTTGCAGCCACATATGCGCACATCTATTTAATATACATTTTAACTAATAGCCACAAACGTAAAAACAATACGTATCTATCTTTCAGTTGCTGTTTTCGGTTGAATTCTTTGACACATATCGCAATCCTTATAAAACCAAACTCGATTCTTTCCACTAGGAATGTAAACACACTCAAATGTTGCACCCAGTACATTTATCAGATTCATCAGATTATTGGCGCTAGCTGTTCCTTTGTTAGATTAGGTCAGAAGATTATGTTTTGTTTGATGTTGTGCGCCATTTCTACACGAGTTTATCGCTACCCCTGTGATTTTTTTTACAATGTTGCCAATTAAGTAGCCTTTTGGAATTTCATGGTAATGCCGAATATTGCCACCAGAGGCAGCACTGCATGATGAAGCTTTTCTTATTTTGTTTTTTCAATTTACGGGTTTATTCATGTCGTATTTAAAAATTAATTTTTCCAGAAATGCTTTAAAAATTACTGCCACTAGAGTCGTTTTTTTCCGTTTTAATTCAAAAAAGAAAATAAAATTTGAAAAAGTTTTTCTTTACTGATAAACTATAATTCATTTCGAAGCGCTTCTTTAAAGAAAAAAAATCTTTGTTTATTTTTTGCGTAATTTCGAAGATTGGATTTGCGAAAAATAGGCAACCAATCATATGTTATCCAGCATTCTTAAGTGATTTTTCGAAGAACGTTGAAACATGTAAATTTTGTTTGTATATATGTTACTCAACCTTTTATTAAATTTTTTTTTTTTCGAAAATAGTTCGACCTTTGTGATACTATGTATGCAATATAATATTCTTTATTTCTGATAAATACACTCAGCAAAGTGCCTGTATTGAGCTAACCAAAATTTAAAATTAATAAAATTAAACAATACTGTTTGGTTGTATACGGCGAACCCAATTTTGTATATTTGTTGTTAGTAGAATAAATTTATGTAGTTATGGCCATCCTACATGAAAAGTATTTCTTTGTTAATACAACTCCCTCTGTACACGACCTTTGACCTCATTCAAGAAAATTATTCGCTTATATAGTGGCAAGTAAATTTTTATTTCAGAACACCAAATAATTTTGTTGAAATAAAACAGTTACGAAAACCAAAATTTTAGTCAAATTAACGAAATCCTATCAGTTAATTCAAATATATATTATGCTTCAACTTATCAAATTTCGAATAACCCATTGTAATTAATATTTTATTGAACAAACTGTAACCTTTAATCTTGTTTTAACAATGCACGTAATAAATAATATGGGAAACATACGGGTAATATTGCAAACATCACAAGTGTTCCACGTATTGGGAGTTATCACAAGCACACTCCGTCGGTCGTAATCTGGTAGATATACCAGATTAATATTTTATAATCGTATTTGCCTTGCTATTTATGCTAAATATGTTCTGCTACTAAAATGAAATATGAGAAGTGCCATCTATGCGACAATTTCCGTAATACACATACGCATTTAATGTTGTTGCTGTGCCTTATAGGGATAAAACTGCTATAAAGTAGATGTGATACTACTATCGTACTGATACTCTTCAATTTCCACAACCCAAAACGTAATTTGATTTAAAGCTTCAGGTTTGTTTATCTAACTGCGTTTTTAGTTAAATGGAAAGAAAGCGTGTTAATTTTCTAGTATAGTAAAATTAAAGGAACTGTTTTCATTGTTAATTAAAACAAATTCAAACTTTAATTTAACTAAACAGATTCAAGCTAAATTGTTTCTTTATGGAACCTGAGTAATTGTTTTGGTTTAACTCAAATTTTAGTCATAATAACCAGAAAAAAATCAACAAAGAGCATTTTGTTGATTTAACATCTTTACTTTCTGAGTGCATAAATTATCATCTATATATGTAAGAATAATAAGGAAATATCTGTTACAGTTTCTGAGATATTTACATAATTTTAGAAATCGTACAAGTCTTGTCCTTCGAAATCAAACAATTCAACAGCTAAAAAAATACATTATTCTTACACCATAGTAGTCTTTTAGGCTGTATAATGTCATGAAAATCTGAATTTAGACTCTGCAGGTGTTCCTTCATTGTTAGAAGAATTAGGCATGAAATATACAAACATTCCCCAATTTTACGTTTTATTTTAAAAAATTCGTATTGTTTGCGTAAGAAAATTTCTCCTCTTGTAACACCTAACTTTCCTAACGTAACCTTCTTTTGGAATTAATACTTTATTGACACTTTATTTATGAAAACTAAATTATTACAAATCATCCTAACCCCGTGCTCCACCTGAAAAGGTACTACACGAGGCTATCTATTCTAAGTACTATATGGGTTCCATAACAATTGAAATGATCCTACTCTAACTAAATAACTTCCCTATGATGTTTAATAACAAAAATATAATACAGTAGCCTCGCGACCATACGAATATTACTTTTGAAAAATGATAAAAAATGTGAAATGTGATTAGTTCACATAGTTGCGAGTCTACTGTAAATCAGTCAGCTATCAGTTATTATTAAATGCACCCATGGAACGACTTTCGTTATCTCCCAGCATTTGCCAAGGACACTGATTATATATAATATACTTATATAAAATCAATGGCCACGGAGTAAGGGAAAACCATGGCAAAAACCTTACTCTGGGAGGATCTGGGAAGAAGCCCCAGACCTTATTACTGAGTGCCGAAGAAGCAGCCTCCACGTCTCCTCAAATTCCGACAGCCTTAATACTGTTAGAAAACATGATATCAAATACTAAGTGGTTTGGAGCTATCAATGAATGAATTCCATTGTCCAAAATATTATATAGATATATATGTACACTGCCCGACAAAATTAATGTCGTCGTCTACAGCCTTGTGACTATCAAAACTGCTCAGCATGTGAGCAGACGCGAGTTCGGCTGCCAACAGCTTATATTCAGGTAGGAAGTTTATTGGTGTATTATGCGTGTAAAACATTTGGCAATTATAGAAATCAAATAGGAAAATACGAAAATTCGCTGTGGACGACGACATTAATTTTGTCGGTCAGTGTACATACAAATAAGTAACATAACGTTCAAGGATATAAAAATTTAAATTTAATTTAAAATGTAGTATTGGTTTTATAATAATTCATTTTTTTAAGAATGAATTTTAAGTTTAAACTTTAAATTAGATTGGAGTTTCTTTTTTGATGATCAAATATACCACATGAGCCATCTCTTCTTCAAATAGTTGTATACATTGTTATATGTATGAAGCGCAATATTTTTTTTGTAGTAAAGATGGCTTGAAACGTAAAAAATAAAATATTTCATTCTATCACCGTTCTTTCACTTACTGAGATAGTTTCTGCTATTACCACATTTCTTGTGGTTACCGCAAACAAAGAAACAGTAATATACCCAAACCAATAGTTTCTGAAAAGGCTAATGAAGTGTGTATAACAAAAAGTGTGAGCAACTTATATATAATAATAATAATAATAATAATAATAGTCTTTATTTTCTGCTTCAGACACAGGTATACATTTTAAAAACATATAGAACATTAAATAACAAGTGAGAAAAAGAAGAAAAATTAACTAGAATAATAATAAAGGGGTAAATGAAATTGTCCTGGCAGAAAACCGCAAGGGGAAGTTCAGATGTGATACCAGAGATATCACCCTGCTTTTAATCTTTACCCTTGAATTTTAGTAGAGGAATAATGAAAGTAATGGAAAAAAATGCCTATAACTAACTTAATACTAAAGTGTGCGATGAGCATGATTCACATTATAAAACTCGTATTCTGAACTCTTTCGCATTTACACAGTCACCTAAATCGATAGCTGTCCCAACAGACACCGCTTCATATTACGCTTAAACAACACTACGCTACTCTGTTTGAGATAGAGAGGTAACGGATTAAATAGTTTGTAGATAGAATAATAAACCTCTCTCAAAGAGTGCTGTCCGATGGGGTGGGAGGAGTGATAGTGTGCTCAACATTGCGCAACGACCTCATATGCACATCCCGGCGATACGTGATTTTATTATAGAGATATACAGGCTGCCTATGACTAATGATCCTATGAAACAACAATAGGAATGGAGTAATCGTCGATTAATACATATTTAACCAATTTTATAACTGGCCAATTTGTGCGATCGATGCGAGCCGTATTTCCGTATACGCAACTATTAATCTTATGCAGGGAATTGCTGTAACACGTTGTATTCTTCGAGAGTGTCCCCATCAATACATTGCGCCGTACAAAAGTCGAGCAATAAACAAATGGAGACAAACAATGCATCACAAAGCAACGCTTTAGTCGTCTGACTCAAAACAGATCTGTGAGGGTAAAGGAGTTTTAGAGCAAGATAGGCTTTTTTAATGCAGTTGGAGATGTGATATATCTTTTCCATTTTACTTGAAAAATAAAATAGTGTTCATTGAATGTGAGCTTGCCAATTTGAATCTTATTACAACGATATATTTAACTAACTGACCGTGAACTCTAGCGTCCTTTTTTAACGTAAATTATGTACAATGTAAGTGCGTCATGCTTCAATACAAATTGAACGTTGTGTCGGTCAAGAATAAAAGAAAATAAAAAACATTGGCGAGAGTGCCTATTTTTTTTAAAGCGATTTGGTTTTGGTAGCGTTACGGCTGTTAGATAATTTATTTTTAGAGTAAATGCGTGCAAGACGAACTTTTTTTTTGGGAAACTGTTTATATCAAAAGCGGCCAAATTATAATTGCGATAGCTGTTTTGCTATTTATATGGTCAACGAAGTGGGTGCTTCCATGTTATATCATCTAAACATCCGCGAGTAAGCCATGGCTAAAGTAAAAACAAAAGAAAGGCATATATGGTTCTCATTTGATAGAACAAGATTATACAGGGAGTATCAGATATAGAGGTAAATATAATAATATGTAGCAGCTGTAATCATATACAATCAAAAAGTCTTAATGCACAGGGGGTCTATCTGTAAGCATTAATGAGAAAAAAATATTTTTATAAATGCCGTGGGCCAGAGCCGCACCTGTGCCCAACTAAACGCTGTCCCGAGTATACCCCCACATACCCACTATCATTCCAGCCATTACCGCTGTTAGTTTGTATGGACGCCCGCTTGGAGTGCAAGCCACTTCGAACATTTTATTTAAATTCTTCCCGTCTAGAAAAAACGATCCTTTTCAGGACCATCATGATTTCATATAAAGAAAATCGAAGCTTGATGTATCGGCAAAAGGGTGGGATTGTATAGATAAATAGTAAAAAGGCGTGTTTGCAAATTTTCTGTGTCTACATTTATTTCTGTGTAATTCGAATTCAATCATTTTGCGTTATATGATTAAATAAATCCAAAAGAAATAATTCATTTCATTCATGTGGTAACCGTTTATTAACAACTAATCTCGATTCCACAGAGCAAAGAAAATATTTACGTTTTTGTAACTACTGAAGTCGCATATCCGGTGAAAGTCGAACGTCTTATCAGGATATTAAAAATAATACTTTGTAGGCTTACGTAGAATGCTCTTACAAAAAGGAATGTTTATTTATATAAAAGAAGAAATTTAAAATGCCTTCAGTTTTGCTATTTTTAAAGGGCCTTTATTTATTCAGAATGACGTTAAATGAACCTACGGCATACCATTAAGAATAATACTAAATGAGTGCACTGTATTTATACATAATACCACGTTTAGCGGGTGCTTAACATGACGTTTCCTTGCATCAGGCCCGGACTAAAGAATTTTTTGGCTCTAAATTTTACTTTTTTTTATTCTTAATGATGAAATCCGGTTTCGGTGGGTTTGTGCTTTATATGTCGTGTAGTTAACACCCAAGCAAAATTTACTTTTTTATTTGATACACCCGTGTATATTAACAATAATCTTTATTCACTTCCTAAAATATCTTCAACAAATGTGTGAGACAAGTCATAATGATAATCTATTACTAGGAATTTCTTTTCTTCATAGAAGAACATATGGTTATTTCCTCCTTTGAAGACACAGACAAAAATAATAATAGGAGAACAACATTAAACAGCAATGCAAGTAAAAATAGTTGAAATATTTACTTATTCTAAATAGAACCGATGCCCCTTTGCTTACGCATAGATTCACAAAAAAATACATTCCCTGGTTAACGGATAATTTAAAAATGTTAATGAAGCTACGCGATGAAGCCAAAAATAAATTTCGTAGATCCAGAAATCAGAAAAATTGGAACTACTATAAATCTTTAGGAAATTTAAGTAATCGTACCTTTATATTAGAAAAGAGATCATATTTTGATTATATTTCGAGGTTCAAAGACAAAAAATCCCTTTGGACCAATTTAAATTACCTAGGCATCAGAAAAAAAAAACAAGTATAGTAATCGCCGGATCTGTCTCTCAATCCAATGGGCGCTAGCGTGGCATCGGAGGTTGATTGCATTTTCTTTTTCTCTTGTTGATACAGACACGGTTACAGGATATCATACGGAGCACCAGGTCGACAGCGATAGGGTGTGACGGTATTAGTATTACGATGTTGCGCCATACGTTGTGCCGTATGTGACCCACATCATGACGGGATGTTTCCGTCAGACTGAAAGCAGGCTATTGTGATTCCTGTGCCTAAAAAAGATGAATTTCAAGAGCTGAAAGATCTTAGACCGATCAGCTTGCATCCTGTCCTGGCAAAAATTCTTGAGCGGGTAATGGAAATTCAAATTAAAGGTTACGTTGACAGAGCTCAATTATTTCCAGAAATTCAGTCGGGTTTTCGTCAGGGTCACAGCTGCACAACAGCTTTTCTGTGTGTCACTGATGATGTTTTGGTCTCGACCGATCAGAGTCTGATGACCATAATGGTGCTTTTCGACTTTACGAGGGCTTTCAATATTGTGGATCATAAAACTTTGTTCGGTCTTCTTGCTGGGATGGGATTTGGAGGGGTTTCACTAAAGTTAATTGTCGACTTTGTAACCAACAGAACTCAACGCGTTAGATTGAATTCGCTTTCGGAAAAATTGACGTTATGTAGAGGAGTGCCACAAGGTTCTATAGTAAGTCCGATTCTATTTTCATTATACACAACTTCTATTTTAAATAACGTAAAACATGTCAAAATCCAGTCAGTATGCTGATGAGTTGCAGCTCTATTATTCGTTTAAATATGTATGAAAACTGCAGAGATTCTGTGGCTAAAGTTAATGACGTTCTAAAGGTTATCTCTTATAATTCGACTATGCACTCACTACAAACACGCAAAGATAGGGCTACTTAGTCTGTTTAACAAAAAGTCGTTCATATCTCAAAATCTATTAAAGATAGGTATAGGGAATGCTGATATAAAGTGATAGGGGATGATATATTACTTCTTAATTCCGAATTAAAATACAGGGTGTTCTATTTAAAAAAAAAGAATACTTAGTCTGTTTAACAAAAGTCGCTCATATCTCAAAATCTATTAAAGATAGGGTATAGGAATTGCTCATATAAAAGCGATAGGGGATGATATTTACTTCCTAATTCCGAATTAAAATACAGGGTGCTCTATTTAAAAAAAATGAGTTTTCTGCATTTGAAAATATGTCACTTTGTTTCTTAATTTGCGAACACTGTATATGTTAGAATGTGAAGTGTGTATACCGTTTTTTTAGAGTTATATCTATATTCACAACATAGCAAATTTGGAGTCTTCGCTTGCAGTATTAACCGAGATATTAATTTCTCAATGATGCAATGATTATGACTAAAAAAAAAGAAAAACTTAAATAACTCAAAAACGGCAACATGTAGCTATAGGAATAGCTAATGAAAACTGACGTATTTATAGTTGTAGAATCCAAAAATTAATAAAAAATTATATCATTCTATTTAAAATAAGAAAGTTGACATCCACTTCCGGTCAACCGGAAGTGATATTTTGGTTAAGGTATTTTACATTTATAGTACCAATCGAACAGATACTGGTGCCAAAATCTCAAATATAAGTAAATAATAGAACATCATAAACTTTTAATGAACCAGTTACGTGGAATACCCTGTATACTTACAGTAAATATAATGGTTTACCTGAACAGCTCAAAAGATGTAATATCAAGCGGCTCAAGCTTGAGCTAAGGGCTAGGCTATTTCAATCTCAACTAGGTTAGTTTAATTAATTTCAACAATTGCCATATATGGACTGAAATATTTCTATGTACCGCAATATTAATAATAATGTTTTATTTGTCAGGATGTTATATTAAATTAGTATATCTGCGCGTACACGCTTGAGCAGTTTTGAACTGGGTCTCGCCCTGAGATTGAGTAAATTTGTATAGGGAAGCATAACTGTGCATACCTACATTTATATTAATCGTTCTTTTTTTTGATTATGAATGTACATTTTCTTGAGCTCAATAAAGACATATTACTATTATTATTAAATAGCGAAAGGAAACAAGGAATAATAAATATAAACAAAAATATTAATGCATGAAAATCCTGAACGACCTGAACTAAACAAATATCGACTAGACTTTGGTGCGGCTCTCATACAACTAACGAAGAGATAGCGCGCTCCGACTACAGTCGCCATTAACATCCCTGTACATGCAACGAATAATCTGTATGTGTATATCATAAAAAATAGTTTGTGATACACGTCTAAATATTTACGTAATATTACTTAATGAATTCAATTGTTATTTCAAATTTGAATGACGTGTGTGAATCTAATGACTGATATACTTGTCTTGATTCTGTGAACTTTGATACGGAAAGTTATTGTCGAATATTGTTATCCTTGAGATTATGAAACAGAAAATATGTATTAATTATTGTTAGGCTTTAAATGTTTTGTTATTCGAAGGAATTAAATGATCCTAAATCCTCTGTAATAAGAGGTTGTGATTTTTATATCGAACTATTTTGTAATAACAATGCGAATAAAAAAAATAATTTACATATTTACATTGCAAAAATAATCTATAGTAGTTTGTAATACATAGTTGCGTGTCTATGGTATCAAGTCAACCTTGGCAGAGGTTTTTAGCCTGATATTTTACGACTAAACCATGAAGAATCACGGTCATGGTGCAATTAAACACCCAGCCAAATATACAACTTACACATCGTTGTTGATTTAATCTCTAGACAGACGAGGCAACGATTTTTACTTCAAAGGCGCATGATGTAAAACTGTCATTACTTAAGTACAGCAATAAAAAATAACTTATCTGCCTTTTAGATAACAAAAAGAATAATAAATGTATGGCGGCGCGCTTAAGTAATACTCCGAGAGTAAAGTAAATACGAATTTACAGCAACAAACTTAATTTAAAGAGAAAGACACGTGCATGCATGTATTAGAAAAGATTTTTCATCGCTTCACGAATTTATAAAGGGAAACTGATGCTGACATCGGTGCTTTTCCCATGCACAGACGTTGGTGTCTGGGTCATATTGGAAAACGCTTTTGTCGAAATGGTATATCGATACACGTTTTGCATTTCGCTCGAACAATAGAGAACGGATGTAAAAAGTGGAATACAATGGTACAATACTTTAAAACTGGTAGAATTCAAATGTACAAATCCGTCAATCACCGCAGAAAATGTATTATTTCGCGTGTTATGTTCGAAAAAGGTGTTACTCTCTTTGTTCTGCTGACCACTAATCACTGAAGGGTTTTATTGCGATTGTGTGCGCATGATTAATGAACAGTAAAATAAAAAAAAAAGATTTTGAAGGTGTGCAAATGTAATACTTTAATGTAATGTTTGAAATAATAAATGTATGTCGAACGATACTGCTTTAACATTCTAGGAAGTACGTACATAATACTTATGACAATTGGTCTACATATACGAATTTATGCAGATGGTATGATTTTTAACATTCAGTAAATACTAAATTAATAAATTTTACTTCAGGTTATTTAACGAAGTGCTAATGGATATTCCGATAATTTTTTTTTCTCAAGTATTTGACTGCTTTGATTATTTACACTTATTATACAATTATCTCAAAAAATTATGACCGCGGTTGGTAAAACCAATTCGTAGCTGTAATTCTAACATGTTTACTTTAAACGCAATGCAATCGTAATCCGCCACGCAATGAACTATCGTTTCGAAAGATAATACCATTTACAGTGCCCGACAAAGATGCCGCCACCTTTTCGACGATTTAGATTCCCAGAATTAAAATCTTTGTAGCTTTCGCCAAATAATTTTATATAATAATTCTAATTTTCAATTCTCTTGCTCACATGGAAATGTTATTACAATATACTGTTCGTATTTTTTTCTTATATTTTAGTTTTCATTTTTAGTTCCATAGTTTACCTATGTGCGTTATATTAGTATTTATGTAAACAGTATTTTATGTTTGTAGGTAGTTTTAGTTTAAATAATTGTTGTTATTTCTGTTATAATAGGGTGTATATAACTTATTGTTACAGGGAATAAATAAATGTGCAGTCCTTATATATCTTTCTTACTTTTACAAGTATCGATGCCAGTTTACTCGGTTAGTTATTTGTAATATATATTAGAAGTAAAGTTATTGAAAAACAAGCGCTATACTTGCTTAGTTCTTATTCGATTGAAGAAACAAAGTTTCTATGGAAGAATCTTTAGGGGAACAAAACAATTATAATACTTTTTATGCGAATTAGGTTTATCAAAACAATTTTGCGTCAAAACTTCAAAACATCTAATCCACTTTTATGCATAAATTGCAATAGAAATACAACATTAAGAAAGAATAACTGGACAGTTTCTTTAAATAAAATTAAAACTTTTTTTCCGAGGTGTATGACATTTTTCCCTATATTCTGATTTTTTTAAAATATAGTTTGCCAGTTACTATCTTATACATCTAGATTAAGAAATTCTTACAAAACTAAAGTTTAAAAAGTTTTTGTGTTGCAGGTAACGGCTTCCACATATTTATTTCATCAAATAATAACTAACTAACACACTTATTTCTGAATTTCTTAATACAGCATGGCAGGGCAATATTTTATGCAAAAATTCCAATAAGTGCAATTCGATTTGTGCCATCATAAAAAGTAATAGAATTAAAACCTTAAGAAGGAATAACATGTTTTCTTAATAAAGGTGACCATTTTTTTTTAAAGTGTATAATTCTTTTTTAACATACATAAATTCTCAGTTGGCATTTATGTCTAACATTTTATACATCGATATTAAGAAATTCTTATAAAACTTAAACTTAAAACAATCCTTTGTAATAGAAGTAAAGGCTTTAGAAAATTCTAATTCTTTTAATAATTATACAAGAACGCATTTCTAAATCATTTTTTAAGACGGTAAGCATGGTTGCGTAATTAAATGCAGATCATATTTGCAAATTACACCGTCTAAACACGCGCGAGTAATCGAGGGCTAAAATAAGCAACAAAAGAAAGATACATATATATGCCGACAATCGCCCCGAAAGCTAATCCCCTTGATGTTATGCGACAAAGTGGCCGCAAGGGATTTATTCTACTACCTGTCTACTTCTAAAGTATAATAAACATACATATCAATTGAAAATGATCTATTTATGTAAACTTTCAACTTCGATGAATGCAAAACTATTTTCAAATAAAACTGTATGACGCAAATTGAGATAGATGAAAATGAAACAAGATACTATAGATGCAACCCTATATATAACTGGTGTTAATGATAAGTTCCAACGCGGAAGATTAGAAACACATTTTCGTCTCAGATTTCCGTACACAGCGAGGAAAGTGTTAATGAGGGAGGGCAACGAACGTTCTGACCTTTAACTCCATTTAGTATTTTCCGCCCGGAAATTCCAAATTTACACTGTTTATATCCCAAGGAACTGATGGAACATATTTTTGCATAAGTAATTACAATCAATCTTTGTATCGTATAGACATTTTCAATTTTCATAATTAACAGGACTTAATTTAGTAGTTTTTTTTTTGGACAAAGTTAACATAACCATTTGCATGTATAAAAACTCGTATAGATACACGCAATTGTATATATCTCTGAATCAGCGTTGAATGGGACAACCATGCAGTACTAACTACGTAACTTACTTTATAGCCGACACAAAACGAGTTTACAAGAAAGATTCCCAGAATCATGTTAACTGACGCTCGAAAAAAAAATGGTGAAATCTCTTCTCATAAGCGTCGAAGCTATTTTAATTTAAACAGACTTATGGCGACATTCAACCTAAACTACTTCCTACTTAGCCGGGATTAATTGATATTGAAAGTCACTTTTGACGTGGTGTTTATCATTGGCAAATTGCGAAATAATCTGCTTTTAGTAGTACAAGGTATACTTATGTATTCAGCTTACTTTTCATTTACTCAATACATATGTTTGTTGTTGTAACGGCATGTGTTTATGCACGATGGGATAATATAATAAATAAATTGATATATATCGTAATACATAAGTGTGTGTAATTAAAAGATAATATTTCCTTTACCACAAAATATAACGTAAAGTATTTTATTACTGGTCCTCTATGGATGTTTAAAAGTTTGGTTTACTTGTAACAATGTTTTTTTATTATTAAATAAGGTCTGATTAGATTACAACTGTTCCAAGTTTAAGTTTAGAAGCTGTATGTCTTAAAACATGATTAAATTATATATAGAGTCCGGACACTTATCAAACTAACATCAATATTTCTTCCAATTTATTGATAATCAACCAGCCATATCAGTTATTATGTATATAACACCCCTATAGAATTAGGAAGCTATAAACCAGTTGCTCTGAAACCTGGCACCGCATCAGAATTTGGTAGAGAATATCACTATTTGCATATCAAAATCTTTCTAGTAGTGTAGGGCATTGCTCTTTGTATACTCGCTTTTTCTTCACCACACTGAGAAAAATGGGCTAAGTAAAGT
>RXPK01002413.1:0-28844 GCA_004143645.1 Protaetia brevitarsis | reverse complement strand
GTATCTACCGACCGCAAAGGATACGGTACCCAAGGGGCGCACAGAAGGTATCTACAAGATAACATGCCAATGCGGACAGTGCTACGTCGGACAAACAGGAAGAACCATCGACATAAGAATAAAAGAACACGAGAGGGACGCAAGATTAAGAAGGACCGATCAATCAGCGGTGGCAGAACACATGCACGACACCGGACACAAAATGGATTTCAAGAATGTAAAAGTAATAACTATCACCAAGAACTACGGGAAAAGACTCATCAGGGAAGCCATAGAAATAGAGAAGAATAAAACCGTTAACAGAGAAGAAGGGTACCACCTTAGCAACACGTGGAAGAGCCTACTACGAACCGTCACGGTCAATGGAGCGGAAACTACACGGTTGGATGCACCAGGGGCGTATATAAGAAGAATGTCGGACCATGGAGAATCAGTTCAGTTATCCTGAAGAAGCTGTAAGTATGAACAGCGAAACGTCGAGCGAAAGTTTTGACACACGGCGAAACTCGCAAGAAGCTGTTAGTTATAGTCTTACGTTTATAATTTTTTCAAATACTTTTGAGAATGCTGTGGGAATCGAAATCGGCCTATAGTTAGCTGCTTCGTGTTTGCTGCCTTTCTTGTGGATTGGAATAACTTTTCCAATTTTTAGTTTGTCAGGAAATACACCACTCAAGATACAATTATTGAAAATATCCACTAATGGTCCTGATATGTGTTGGGCGACGGATTTTAATATAAAACATGGCCCACCATCAATACCAGCAGAGTGTTTATGGCCTACTTCTAATATTATCCGTTGAACCTCATTTATATCAGTGGGTAAGAAGTAGAAGCAACGATTAAAGGCGCGGGGCCACTGCACGCGAAGCGAAGCGAAGCTCAGCGAAACTAATTTCCTTGAAAATTAACTCCCATGTAATCATACGCGCATCTTCGCTGCCCTAACTTCGCTTCGCTTAGCTTTAGTTGCCGCGTCCGCGTAAGATTACATGGGAGCTAATTTTCAAGGAAATTAGTTTCGCTGAGCTTAGCTTCGCTTCGCGTGCAGTGGCCCCGCGCCTTAAGACATGGCAAACTGTACGAATAATTAGCTCCCAAAGATACCCTATTTAAATTAAAAAACGATTCAGTAAACAAATCACACACTGCTTGCGGGTCGTTAATGATATTACCTGCTGCGTCATACAATGAAATAATGTCTACATCAGTAGTAGACGGTTTTGTAATTTTCATCATTTTTTTTTAAACTAAAAGAACCTTCTATGAAAGGTTCTTTTAGTTTTATTTATTAGCAATTTATATTCTTCTTTTAAGGATTTATGTGCATTTAATAAGATGGGATCTTTGTGTGCGTTATATAGATTATAAAGGTCTCTAATTTCGGTCGCCATTTGTGATAGTTTAGGTGTATACCATTCAACATCATGATTAACTCTATTAAAGCACTTTTTGAGCGGAAATGATTGATCGAAGTAATGTAAAAATATATCATTAAAAACATCATATTTACTATCATCAGCAGTATACACCTGAGCCCAATCCTCGGAGGCCAACACTAAACTAAAACGCGAAATAGATTCGTCAGAAAAAAAAACGTCTGTATTGTATTGCCGGAGCAAACCGTGGTGGTATTCTAATATCCAATACCTGATATGTATGATCAGAAAACTTGAAATTTCCGGAGGTGCACGAATACCTATCAGAGACCTGTCGAATTTTTATTACATCTTAAACTTACATGAAAAAGCTATAATTTTTACCGAAATCTTGTTTTCCATGTTAAATATCCTAGAAAAACATGTAAAACAAAATTTACCATGGCAAAATTACTGTAATTTTTTACAGTGTATTCATTGAAAAATAAATCTCAACGTCATGGAACATCGTTAGAAATAAGTTTTATTTATTTTAAATAAAACTTGAATTGGAAGGACAATTACATTTTAATTCTACACCATTCAAACAGGATTTTTTTAAATTATAAAAAATAATATTGTTTATTAATTATAAAGACACGCGGGAAAATTAAAACATTGATGGGAAAATAATAATTACAGATCGGTTAGAAAAAAAAAAAATAAACATATGTTAAAGTTAAAAACTATATATTTGCAAAAACACGTTACAATAATTAAACATAAGTATGATAACAGAAATATTCATATTTTACAACAGTTTTCTCTACGTTTCTAACTGCCCCCTAGTGTTCGTTACGTTTCTACCAACCCTTGCTCATTTGAATTTTTGACGTTAACACATAATTGAGCAAAGCTATAAAGACGTTTAGCGAAAATAAATTATTCCGTTCGTATACAATATTATATTGCCGGTAATCCAAAAAAAAAATACGTTAACGAAAGTAAGCCGGTAGAATATGGAAGGTGCCGCATATGTATACACCTTTGATATATTTTTTTTATTTCTCTCTATTTTATGAATAAATTTTATAAAATATATTATCCATTGTTCTTTAGTAGACTCCTTCGTGCTTTCTTGTTGTATAAAAGTTTGAATTCGATTCCGGACAAACAAAGTTAAAAGTACCGTCGCTGTAAACTCAATTAGCGCTTTGAGAAAAACGTAATAAAAGAGAGTCTGCTAACGAGTTTCCAAAGTTTATCTGGTATTATGTTTCAAAGAAGAATTGCGGAATATAGAAAACTGGATGTGAGGCACAGTAAAGTCATAAATATATTTGAAGCTAATGGTAAATGTAAGTGTAGTAGAAATTCGCTCATATCGTTTAATTTTCCTGTGAACCTGCTGTAGAGCGAAAAAGTATATGATGCGATTTTTATGAAAAAAAACTGAACATGTTAAATAATAATAATAATAATAACAGTTTATTAATCTAAGAGACCTTTACAGGTATAAGACAAGTCAAAGAAAGACAAAATATGTAAACAAAAAATAAAGGCTAAAGTGAAAAAGAAATGAAAGATACGGAAGTGCTCATGCACAAAAAGTTGGTACTATATACCGGGTGTCCACACTTAAGTGTGCACTATTGATAACTTTGTTATTTTTGGAGATACAGAATCGGTCAAATGGACAAAGTAGTAGTATTTTTATGGCGGTTACAATTGTGAAAACAGGAAAACAATTGAGCGTCGCGTTCTCTAGATATTCGTCTAAAATTATTTCTTTTTTAATGGAACGCCCTGTATATTTTTTGCAATTTAAAAGAAAATTCCAAACTGAACCAAAAAGTCTTAGTACACTATTATAAAAAAAAATCAAATAAAATAGTTATTGAGAAATCTTTATCTTTGCTTTGTTGGCATGAAATCGATATACCTATGGAAAATTAAAGCGTCACATTGTTTAGTAGCTGTCAAATTATTTATATTTGTTGTTAAAGTTACTGTGCGGAAAAAGTACTGTTTTTACAATTTTTACAACCGTAACAATGGCATTTACTCATTTGGAAAAGTGTGATATGTTGGAGTTGTACTTGCTGTTCAAACAACAAAAATTCAGATAGAGGGCTCGAACGTTACATTCAGCAATTTCCTGACCGTGATGTACCAGACCGCCGCTATTTTTTAAAACTTTATCGAAGATTAAGAAGCAACGAAACAATTTTTATAAAGAAGAGGAAAAAAAATGATTTTATATTATCACAAGAGATAGAAATAAATGTGTGGCATATTTTCAGGTACATCCAAATAATTCTGTAAGGATTTGTCCAGAGAATCAGGTATTTCTCGTAGCACGATCCATAAAATCTGAAAAAATATAAATATGTTCCCTTTAAATATCAGCCTGTTCAAACTCTACTTTTGGGCGTTATCAAAGACGATTAACTTTTGCTCAATGGTTTATCAATGCTTTTGAAGAAAATCACAATTTCTTTAGACACATTTTATGGAGTGATGAATCTAACTTTTCTAATCGCGGGATGTTCAATAAAAGAAATAGTCATTACTGGAGTCGTGAAAACCCATTTGTTGTTTATCCTTGTAATCCCCAACACCGATTTAGTTTAAATGTTTGGTGTGGTATAATCGGATCCCGAATTGTTGGGCCATTTTTCTATCGAGGTTCTTTAACAGGAGAAAGATATGTGGCATTATTGACAGAAATCTTAGAAAATTTTCTGGATGAATTAAATTTGGTAGACAGACAGATTATTTACTTTCAACAAGATCGAGCGCCCGCACAAAGATTATTTGGAAATAGATGCATTGGCACATATGGTCCTATTCAGTAGCCTGCGCGTTCACCTGACATGACGCCATTAGATTTCTTCTTGTGGGAGCAGAAAAATCAAGTGTACAAACATAGATATACAACAGTGGATGAGCTTCAGGAAAGAATTTCCAACATCATTGATGACATCGACGGTTAGGACAATTTTAGGAGCTACTCGTAATGTTCACAGAAGATTGATAAAATGTATTGAAATGGAAGGAGGTATCTTTGAGCATTTAATTTGAGTAATTTTCTTGACTATTTTTGTATTTATTTTCATGTGTTTATTAAATTAAACGCTTTAATGAATGTGACGCTTTAATTTTCCATAGGTATATCAATTTCATGCCAACAAAGCAAAGATAATGATTTCTCAGTAACTACTTTATTTGACATTTTTTTATAATAGTGTAGTAAGACTTTTTTGTTCAGTTTGGAATTTTCTTTTAAATTGCAAAAAAAATAATTTTGGACGAATATCTAGAGAACGCGACGCTCAATTGTTTTTCTGTTTTCACAATTGTGCCGCCATAAAAATGGTACTACTTTGTCCAGTTGACCGATTCTGTACCTCCAAAGATAATAAAGTTATCAATAGTGCACACTTAAGTGTGGACACCCGGTATAAGGAGATCATGTCTACCTAATTTATCAAGTAATTACACATCAGAGACTACATATATGTACTTCGGTGTTTTATTTTTGTTTCAAAGTTAAATACGAGTTTATACGTGTAGGTTATACATTTTTACCATTCCAAAAGTTTCACTGCTCAAACGGATACAAGCACATAAAAGAAAAATGATTGATTGGATGTAAAGTCGCTTTCCCTTAAAGTTTTTAACGGCAACTTGGTGCTTTAGGAAAATCTATCTGACAGACACCCTAAATCCTGGTCGTATTATTCCTGCTTTTTTATAGCACATAAAAAACAATCATTCTTTATTCTGTAATACTCAAATCTATATATAAGCGAAGCGGGTGGTGCCTAAAAAGAAGGATAAAACTCTTTTTATGAGAAAAGGGTCTAATTCAATTATATATCCCGTGTCCAGCTGCATTTGATTGTAAAATTGAAATTGAAAAAGCGGTAAGTGAAGTTAAAAATGGCCTTCAATATAAGTTCTTAGTTTCTTGTTCGTTTCTGATAAATATTATTTATAATATTTTATAAATATTACCGTGGAGTTAATCGAAGCCCGTCCTCTAGCGAATTCTCAAAACTCAAAATAAAATTAAAAAGTTATCGTATTAACAAGAATTTAATAAAATATTACAAATTAATTCAATATCAAAACTTTCTTTAGTTTTAAGTATTTGAAATTATTACTAATTAAAGAAATACAAAAGAAAAATGCCGCCTTTTTTTAATTAGTATTATTACTTTTGCACCCTTTCACCGCACAAGCAGGCATTTTATACAATTTAGCAACCTATAAACAAAATTTGTATCAGTATGTTTAACGACCACTTAACTTCTCATCTCAAAAGTAGTCGTATTTGTACGTAGACACAAAATAAAATAAAACTTAATTCAGAAACTATATTTAAAATAAAAATAGTCAACAAAATAATGAAAAATAGACGCTTATAATATTACACACTTAATCAAGCACACACTGTAAACGCTTCCAAAAATATAAAATGCCTGTCTGATGATGCGCGATGATGATGCGCGAAAAGTCTTATTTTCGTACCTCTTGTGAGTATACCTAATATACTTATACCATGGTATCTAGTATCGTATCAGTGTTAGTCGAATCTTGATGCGAGATAGTACAATTTTCCGACAGTGTACTGTATGCTTAACTTATACTTAAACGTTAATGTCACATACATGAAACTTAGTACTGACCTGGCGCGCAGACCAATGTTGATCTCTCTAATAATAATTTACTACAATTCGGTGACTGTGGATAAACAAATAAAACAAAAAAATTACACAAATCATTAGCTATGTTTACATGTAAGTACCTATTCATTTTTTTTATAACAGAAACCGTTTCTTTTTGATTTTGAATTCTTTAGAATGTAGATACCACAGCAATATGTTACTGCAAAAAATTACAGCAATTTTATCATGGCAAATTGGTAATATTACCTAACCTAATAACGAATTGTTACAATAAATCATGTAAACTTTGTTTTATCTGTTTTTCTATGTTGCTTAACAAGAAAAAGAAATTTCAAAAAAATGTATAGCAGTTTTGAGATCTAAAAAAATGCAAGAAAACTACCAGAAAAACAGTTATAATTTCATATTTGCTAGTAAAGCTTACTTACTGTTGTAAAGGTGTCAAATTTTTCAAGTACTTGTTGCATACTATACTATACTAATTGATTTCCCTGTTACATGCAAGAAAAACAACTCAAATCTCGTTACTTATACAAGAAAGTATGACACCTCTAGTGTTAATTCTTTCTTCAACGACTTGATGAATGAAGATTGGCATGAAGTATATATGCACTCAAGTATTCATGAATCTTTCCAATCATTTTATAATACCTTTTCATTTTATTTTAATAATCACTTCCCTTTAAAAAAAAACACAAATCAGAAATAAAAAGAAAACTTGGGGTAACGTCTCATATTATCACATCATCGCAAAACCTAAAAAACAAAAACATCCTGAGTGGGGTGATTTTTATAGGAAGGCGAAAAAAGAGCATCACTTACTCGTAACTAATACTAAACGTCAATACGATCAAAATCGAATTCTTGCTTCCAATAATCAAATGAAATCCGCTTGGAGTGTCATAAAGGAATTTTCGCACTCAAGTACTTCTAAAGAAAACATACAATTACATGTCGGTGATGAGATAATATCTGATCCCAAACTTATAGCTGGTTACTTTAACCATTTCTTCACTAAGATGCCGTTAAACATTTCTGAGAAGTTAGCTGATATCACCGCTTGCAATAAACTTCCAACTATTGTAAATAAAACTATTTTTCTAAAATCATTTCCTTTTTATGAACTTGCAAATCTTTTACATTTTAAAATAAAAGCTTTTTCTACTGGACCTGACGGTATCCCTTCACACATTCTAAAAGCAGTCTTTACAGCAATTGTACTTGTTCTGACTTATTTGATTAATATGTCGTTTGAACAAGGACAGTTTCCTAATTTACTAAAAAAAAACTAAACTGGTACCTGTTTTTAAAAAAGGTGATAAATTTCTACCTGAAAATTACCACCCTATTGCACTAACATCCTGTTTCTCCAAAATATTTGAATATTGTTTCTTAGACAGACTCCAGACATTTCTTACTAGCTTTAATATTATTTCTGATTACCAAAATGGTTTTAGTCACTCTACTTCTACCGTCCTTAGCGCTCTCCTCAGGGAAATCATTGATGCTATTAAAAATGGTTCTTACCCTGTGGGTATTTTCTGTGACATAAGTAAAGCTTTTGACTGTGTTTGTCATAATGCTCTCTTAAATAAACTACCTGCTTACGGTATCAGGGGGAAAGCCTTGGATTGGATAGAGTCATTCTTGCTAGACCGGACGCAATATGTTAATACCTCGTAAAAGAGTAACAACTCCATTAATAATTTTGTATCAAAGATTTTACCTAATGATGTGGAGTTCCTCAAGGTTCCATTTTGGACCAGTGCTTTTCTTACTTTATCTTAATGATTTGCCCCTAAATATTGACAAAGCGTCCATTACTATGTATGCAGACGATGTTGTCTTGGTAATTGCCGCCACAGATGCTCACAGGTTGGGTAATACTTGCAATGGCTTGTTGCAAAACGCATCATTATGGTTTGCAATCAATAAACTTCATGTCAATGGAAATAAAAGTTCTTACTTACGATATCATCCTTACCAGCTTCTGCCTACACATGACTTTTACTTAAATCTCTTACTCAATAATAAGCCACTTACCAGATCCGAACAAACTAAATTTTTGGGAGTTTGAGTTGATGAACATTTGAATTGGAAAGTACATTGTGAGCATTTTCTTCCCACGTTAAATACCTTGTGTTTTTTAATCCGTTATTTAAAATCAGTGTTAACTCGCCAGCAGTTACTCAATGTATATCATGCCTATATTTTTAGTAGGCTTAGCTATGGAATTATATTTTGGGGCAATTCAGTCCTGGTTAAAGACATTTTCATCTGTTAGAAACGGATTATTCGTTGTTTAATTGGTTTAAAAGCTTTCGAGTCCTGTCAACAAGTTTTCATTCATTATAAATTATTAACTTTAGCTTGCATCTTAATTCTTAACCTTGCACTTCATGCCTATGACAATATTAATAAATTAACTTAACAAAGACATACACGAAACTGACTATTGGCTCGGTTATATTGCGTCGTGTTATAATTGTTGCGGTAAATCACAACCAGTCGCACGTTAGTAAGCTTGGGGCATTCATTCTTGTTTATTAATGTGATCTATAATATTCAATAAAACAGTAAATGACGAATATTATACACATAAATTAT
The DNA here is from genome assembly GCA_004143645.1 of Protaetia brevitarsis. Lineage (NCBI taxonomy): Eukaryota > Metazoa > Arthropoda > Insecta > Coleoptera > Scarabaeidae > Protaetia > Protaetia brevitarsis. The sequence goes on along the minus strand of RXPK01002413.1, from coordinate 20,185 downwards.
AACTTACTCAATTTTCAAATCTGCTAACGCAGAATCACAGAGCAATACGTATTACATGATATTATCTTTAAAATTCATGTAATATTTATTCCACGATCTAAATCCTCTAATTCCCTTCCGTGAAAGAGAACCGTGCAAAGATAGTAGTCAACCCAGTAAGCTACTGTTGTGATGCAAATCTATTACCGGGATCCGCGATTACCTAAGTAGGCCAACAGGAACCAAACAATAAGCAGATGTGTGTTATCCAGCAAACGTGAGAGAAACACGAAATGCAAGAGAATATATTCCGTTAAATTACATTTTTCAATTATGTAAAAGATTATAGATAATTGACCTTTCATTTACGGACTAGGTATTAAAAAATCAAGAAATGAACCGTAATTTTTCAAAAACGTGTTTCGCGATGAAGCTTATTTTTCATTTACGAATCCGATTTTTACATTGGTGAATATGTGTAAAAACACAAACAATTTCTTTAATTTATTATATTTTGTGTAAGAAAATTATATGTATATGTAAGTTAATTCATTAATTAACTTATTATTTTTTCATTTTAAAATAGCTTCCAAATATGTCTACATTAATTTTTTTGTGTCGGTATTATATTTTAGTCAGCAATAAACGAAGGAATAAATTACTGCAAACCCAGCTGAACTGATCCAAAATTTTGTAAAGTCAATGAAACATCCGAATAAGTCGAAGTAGTTTGGAGCTGGGTTATATCCTAAAAGCTTGGCAAAGGGCCAAAGTCACCTTCACACCAAAAGCAGGAAAAATAACACTACGCACCCTAAATCCTACAGACCCATCAGCCTTGCATCATTCTTTTTGAAAACTATGGAAAAAGCTGTGGGAATGGGTGCGGTTGCGCCCTTGTCAGCATGCCTATCAATCGGGCAAATCCACTGAGACTGCATTAGTGGAGCTGACGGATCGAATCCAAGGTGCACTGATGAATAAAGAAACCGCAATGTACGCCTTTGTAGACATAGAAGGCGCTTTGGCAACACTCCGCACGAATCTGTCAAAAACGCATTAATTAACAGAGGGTAGATGATGTGACTTCCAGATGGATGTCGCAGATGCTGTCTACCAGGTCGGTGGAGGCGGAGGTGGGACATAAGACCATCTCGGTTAGTACGACCAGAGGATGCCCACAGGGGGAGTTACATCCCCACTTATGCTGAGGCAATAGTAGACAATGATATTGTCATATGCATAAGAGGCAAATTAGAGAATACCCTCTGTGACATAGTTCAAATAGGATTGAACTTCACCAGAAGATGGTGTCAATCGGTGGGGCTCAATGTTAACCCCACTAAGATTACCTTAGTAGCATTCACCAGGAAAAGAAAATCAAATCTCAAAACTATAAAAATGGATGAACAAAACATAGATTGGAGAACGAAAGTTAAATATGTAGCCTTACCCTAAGACAATAATTTTCTATGGAACAAACATGAACTTGAAGTAACCAACAAGGCCAAAAGAGTTCTGATGGTGTGCAGAAACTTTGCAGGAAAAATTGGGATGCAACCCAAAAATACTGCTTTGGATGTATACAGCGATAGTGAGACCGATCATCACTTATGCATCAGTAGCATGGAGCAAAAGAACTAATCTGACCACCGCGAGAATTAACCTCTCGAAAGTGCAAAGATTAGAATGCGTATGCATAACTGGAACTATGAGAACTTGCCCAACAACAGCTATCGAGATAGTATTGGATCTTACCCCCCTCCACATTGTAGTACAGGGCGTGGCAAAAAAGAACCACACTCAGAATGGTCAAGGAAGGAATGATTAGGCATAGGCCTCAATCTCCTGACGGTGATCAAACCAGGATATGCCCCGGATGATATTATGTTAAAAAAAATCAGCTTTGTGAAGGAATTTATCATAAAGCTCAGTAACAGGAGGCGAGTGGATCATAACACCATCTTGAAAACTTGAATAGAAATCCATTCAAATGGTATACTGATGGCTCCAAAACGCAGAGGGAGCTGGAATAGGAATATAAGGTGTTAGAACCAAGTACTTCAAAGCTTGGAAAAATACCCAAGTATCTTCCAGACGAAATACACGCTGCTTAAAAGATGCGTCTAGTCTCAATATTGATAGAAATTATTATAAAGCTGGAGATTATCATCATGTCTGATAGTCAAGCAGTCATCAAGGCGCTGAGCTCACATAAAATCAGTTCCAAGATGGTCTGGGAATGCCTAGGGAAATTAAATGAACTAGGTAAAAGGAATAAAGTAACCCTCCTGTGGGTTCCGGATCACACAGGAGTGGAAGGAAAAGAGATAACGGATAATCTCGCAAAAAAGGGACCTGAATACCTTTTGTAGGGCCTGAACCCTTTTGCGGAATAAGTAGCAGTACGATACTGAAGAAATTCAAAAGTGAAATAGAGCAGAGAAAATCTAATTATTGGGAGAATCTGCAGGGAATGAAGCAAAGTAAAATTCTTCTGACAACCTATAACCAGGTTTACAGAATGCATCCCATTTGAGTGAGAACAATGTTCGCGTATTAACAGGAATACTTTCATGCCATTGTAAACTGAAAGGACACCTGAGTAAGCTTGGATTGGTAAAGGAATCTGAATGTAGATTTTGTGGGAAACAGGATGAAACACCCATCCACTCTCCATCTCTCCTTCAACTGCGGGCATGCACTGTGCAACTCAAGGACCTAACCTGCTGGGCCTTCTGATATCCTACACTTTCTGAAAGGGATAGGATTGGAAGGTCAGACAGCAAGAATAGGAGACACAATAGATTTCTTAGGTCGCAGTGTAACATCACCCTTCCCACATGTACATACATAAAGTTAATAAAATAGGAAAAGGGAGTTGGCCTGAGATTGGTCCCCCCACTCTACATTATCACGAGTCGCCACTGCTAGACCCCATCCTAAAAAAAAAAATACCGAAATGCGACAAACAACTCTTGAAAATTCTTGCTCCGTCAAATGTTAGATGTTTAGAAGAGATAACAAGACATTTCACACGATACAATTGGAACAGTAAGTAATTTTTGTGACACATTGCTTTAATCTAATTGTAGAATCATATCTAAAACAACTACTCTTTCTAAGCTTAAAATATTCATTAGTTTTTTTTTCATATGTCAATGTTAGTCGGTATAATTTACAGCTCCTCAACTTGTAAATGCCTATACATAAAAAAGAAAAACATGAAAAACAAAGCTTTAGATATTACCATTTGTATACATTTCTGATTTGTTTTTATAACCTTACAACTTCCAGAATCGCCAGGTGTGTTGAAATGCTAATAAGTTTTTTTTATTATCTCATTAAGAATTCTAATTTTAACTTATACCTCACGTACTTTAAACATTGTGTAACCTCTGAATACGAGATCCATCTCCAATACAAAGACAAATCTTCTGCTAAGTACTAAAAGAAAGAATTACATACATTTATACAAGTATGAACACTTTAAGCGCTCAAATATTTTTTTATTTGATTTACACTTATTGTTAGGTACATTCTGTTCGTATTCTAATAAATATTAACAATATTTTTCTAGCGACAGTCGCACAAGAGTGGATTTTTTATTTCCCGCAAATGTTTACTGTGAAATATGTATTTATAATAATCATCATATGATACTTGCGTTAGGTTACTGAAATATTTTAGTGTTACAATATTTAAAATTGCAGAGAAAAAAGTAACTCATCAATACACCACTTTCACTTTTTTTATAATATTTACATATGTAGATACTTAGCGCTAGTGCCTTTTTGAGATGCTGTGCATTAAGATAAGGAGCATGTTCAAATTATTATATCCTTGCGTTCTGTGTACGCAATTTTAATAGGTGTATTGAACGTTAATGACGCACTTATTGTATGATACTTTTACTTTGTTATTGTCTAAGTAGGATTTTGTGGATTTTGTTTAGATATTCTCATTGTAATCCTTCTTAATCGATGCTAATTATTAGTATTGATCGTGTATTTTTTATTTTATACTTAGTAAAATGCATCAAGATTTTATTGTTTTCTAATATACTGGGTGAGTTTTTTATCTTGAGACAACGGAATATCTCTAAAACACTGCATCAAATCAAAAAAAGATCTTAATAAGATTTGTTATAGTGTAGAGGGCTCACTGAATGGTGCCGAACTCGATCCCCCACCTCACCCCTCCAGAGTGGGAGGGGAGACAACTTTGAATGCTTAAATGGGAACCCCCATTTTGTATGTCAGATTCGGATTCTACGCAATCAAGTATGTAGTTTTTGTTTGAAACTTTTAATCGCAAAAAAAAACATGATCTAGAAAAAATACACAAAAAAGAGAAGCAAGCAACTATGATTTTGTGTGTCTTTTTATTTTAACATTAAATAACATTTCAAAAAGCCATTCAATAACGAAGAACTTTCTTTATCATACCCATTTCAGAAAATGTGTTCAAATATTCAACACTAACTAATTTGTATTGGATTAATAATTAATAATCTAAATGGGGATCGGACAATGTGTAAGTATTCACAGCTTCGAACAGTATGTAGTTTTTGTTTGAAACCTTTTTTTAGATTCGTGACAGATTGCGCTGTAATCGCAAAAAAAAACATGATTGTGAACGTCTAGAAAAACACACAAAAAAGAGAAGCAAGCAACTATGATTTTGTGTTTTTTTTATTTTAACATTAAATAACATTTCAAAAAGCCATTCAATAACGAAGAACTTTCTTTATCATACCCATTTCAGAAAATGTGTTCAAATATTCAACACTAACTAATTTGTATTGTATTAATAATTAATAATCTAAATGGGGATCGGACAATGTGTAAGTATTCACAAATTGGAATGAAAGGTGAGTGAGCTTATTGTAATCTTTAAACATTTATCTGCTGATGAATGTATTTACAATTTATTGACAAATACTCTTGATCTTGTGAGAAAATGACAAAAAGAAATAAATATGTAAATACACCATCTTGTCCATGGGGGGTTCCAGATGAAGTAAAAGTGGGATGTAACATAATTTTGGGTAATACGTGAAACAACAAATTTTATTCTTAAAAAAAGGCACGAACAAAGTTAATACTCTTTAAAGCAGAACTATTTAAAATAAAAAAAAAATACTAATTTACATAAAGTGAACAATTTTATGTATATGCAATTAGTGCTCAGAAAAAAAGTTGTAACGACTATTACATATTGTCCAGTAAGAACATGTCTAAAGCCGTCTGATAAGTTATTAGACATAACTCGCCTCTTTTAACTAGCGAGAGAAAATTGCCCCGAAACTAATAATCTTTCTATTCTATGCGAAAATTTAATAATAAATTTAAACAAACTAATTTTCTTCCTACTAATTGAGTCTGTCCGAATGAGTAACTGTTTTTTCACATCGCCAATTATTCAAAGTGACGTACTGAGATCAATTAACAAATTAAGTAACTCTATGACTACTGGATATGATTTAATTCCATCATTTATAATTAACAGAAGTGCAAATTCTATTTTAACACCTTTATATTACACTATGTAACACGTTTTTTGTCCTTGAGTAGTAAGCGTTATTTGCAACTTATTTATGCTTCAAAACAATAGAAAAACACTTTTATTTTTCTCTAATCTTGCTTTTGTGACTAGAGCAACGAAAATTTGAAATATACCCACATATGTATATTGTATGTCCACTTAAGTACGAGACAAATGGGAAAAAATTTTATTGTTGAATTTATAAAAAAAAATTATGTAAAATAAAAATTGGTGCTTCTTTAAAAACATATTTTATATTCAAACTTAGTTAAAATGCGTGGTTTTGTTATAAATTAAAAAAAAGATTAATTGTCTTGAGAATAAAACACGCTTATTTTTAAAGATACCAAAAATCTCCATTAGCGAAAAGTACTTCAACTCCCTAAATGTGCCAAAATAAAATTTTCAAAGTAAGAATCAAAGAAATGGAATTCTACAAAATTACACAATATGAGCCAAAATCTGAAAAAAATCTTTTTAATTTGTGTTTTTGTAAAAATGTGTTTTTTAGATTTTTACTTGAAAGTTGGTATTTTGGCATATTTAGGAATTTGAAGTGCTTTTTTTCTAATGGAACTTCTCCATATCTTTAAAAATAAGGGTGATTTACACAATTTTTTTTTTCTTAATTATAGCAAAATTACGAATGTTAATTTAAACCCCAAATATATTTCTAAAGAAGCATTGCCTTTTATTTTATATATATTTTTTTATAGATTCAATAATTTTTTTTGCCCCCATTAGTCTCATATTTAAGTTGACACAGTGTATAACTCCAATATTTCTGCTTACGGGTGAGCTTTTCAGGAAAGTCATCGCCGGTCGAGAATCTTTTCAATTTGAGGTCCTACGAAGACACCACAGGAAATAAATTTTTCAAGTGTTTCATGGCTGCTGACTCCGTACCTAGAGCTTTCGCAAATTGTTTTATAGCCCCAACTTTATGTGCGGTGGTGCATCAGCACCTTTAGAGGGTCTACCAGTGGCTCTCATTTGATATGTTTTCCCTATAGAAAACTCTGTCCTCTGTGGTCAGTCGCGCTTGTTGTAGTGTGCATTGGTGTCCCTGCTGTCCCAAAGACAAAGATAACATGGAGAATGGTGAAACCACCTTGTAGATCCATGAGGAATGACACCATTTTGAAGTCGCCGATGACCTCCCACCCATACTTGTCATACTTCAAAACTTTCAGCAAGGTCTTGGTGTTAAAGTAATCCTCTTTGAGGTGCACCGAATGACCCAGGAGAAGAGATGGAAAGTTATTACCATTATGCAGCAGTACTGATCTGAGGCTTCTTAAAGAGCTGTCAATGAAGAGACGCCACTCACTTGGATTATAGGCGATTCCAATTGCCTCAAATAGCCCAGTCACATCGTGGCAAAAGCAGAGCCCATTTAGATAGGTGGGAAAGCTAGAAAAAGTTTGGTGACGCTTTCTCTGATCTACGACTCGCACAGTTTCATCCAGCAAGTTCCACTGCTTCAGCCTGGAGGTCAAAATCTCAGCATTGGACTTGGAGAGTCCAAGATCTCTAACTAAGTCGTTTTACATTGATCATGTCATCTGATTCTACAATATTTTCTGCACACTCCGATTCGCTGTTGCTGATTGAAGACGCCTGATCTATCTTAGAGAGTAGGTAATGGAAACTGGGGCTGCTCTAATACTGGGGCCATGGATGAAGGAAGATCCGGATACATTACAGCAGGTGCATTTTTGCCAGTACGGCGTTTGGAAAGGTCCACAATGCAAAAGTGCAAAAAAACAAACACAGCAAAACGCGTCTGCTTCATGTTTGCAACCTCTTGAAGCCATCATCTAATTAGAAAATAGGTATAGTGAAATGAGAAGTACATATGCACACCGTTTTGAGCACTGAAATCGTGGGATGAGTCTATTATATCAGCTTTAGGAGTGTACAAGTTTTGAATGGAGGGACGTTGGAACATTGGATCTGTCAAAATTTAAAATAGCGCCCTGAACAATTATAGCAATAAATTATCAAAGCAGGTTGAGTGGTTGAGACATCTTCGTTGTGATATTTTTGTTTTGTTTTCCAAAAAAAAAAAAAAAACAAATCCAAAGCCGAAAATGCAGGTACTTGTCACTTTGACAGACATATTTACTGTCATTCCTATCGTAAATGAATTCACTTTCGTCCACTGATGTTTTAGTTCCCGTATTCTACGTCGAACGACATAATATGTACTTTTCATTTTTGGGTTTGCTTGTAAATTTTAAAAATATCATTGTCTTGGCCACAAAAACAAAGTTTGTGGGAATAATCGACTATTTTTTACTTTTCTGACATAAGAAAATAGGAAATGACAGTTACAACCCAAAGACAAAAAAATTAATAGAAATTGTTACATAGTGTTATTTAATAAATTATTCTTTTAGGAAAGGAGTTTTTCCAATAGCCTTAAAAATGTCCAATGTAATTCCTGTATACAAAAAAGGCGATCCAAATTGTCTTGACAATTATCGCCCTATCAGCATACTACCTAACTTTTCTAAATTATTCGAAACTTTAATGAACGAAATGTTAGTTATGTATGTTTATAGATTTATCAAAAGCGCTTGATAATTGTTGATAACAATATTTTATGCAAAAATTATATGATTACGGCATTAGAGGTATTCCACTACAGTGGTTTAAAAGTTATTTTTATAATCGCAAGCAAAGAGTAGTCATTCAAGAATGTTCATGGAGTATGTGCACTGTTGATAGGGGCGTCCCTCAGAGATCCATTTTGGGGCCCACACTTCTTCTTATTTTTATCAATAATCTTCCTTCAATATTAAGGCCCGGCACTGTATGCGGATGATATTAACGGTACTCTTAATACACTAAAATATCCCAATGGCTTACTGGAAATTTATTACTTATTACTTAATACTGATAAAATTCAATGTATTTTATTTCGGAACAATCATAAATATAAAGTTAACAAAACTTCACTCTCAATGGGAAAACTATGGAATTAAGTCACTCTTCCAGATTTCTTGGTATAATCCTTTGACGTTTTCCAAAAATGTCTCTTTGCTTTCCTTACTGAATTCGGCTTCTTCTTCTCTTCTAGTTTCTTCTTCGTCTTATTTTTTTCCTTTTACTCTATCTCTCTCAACACTCCTAGTTGCCTTAAGGGTTCTCTTGGCGTCTATTTTTTTGTAGCAGATTTTCATATGGAGTGAGGATGGTTGTCTTTTCCTTGTTACATTTAATCGAACCTGTAGTTTGTTCCCGAAATGAGAAATAGGCATTATGTCTTCGAGAGAGCTTGATGAAGGAGATGGTCCATTAGTAGCTGAACATTTAGGAACCGCAGCTGGAGTTCATGCAAGCGGTGAGTGCAATAAGGCGGCAGTCAACAAAACAACTCCATGCTCTTTAGCACGTAATCGATTAGTATTATGTTTCTAGTATGCGTATGAAGCCTGTCTCAAAGCTTTCCAAATCAAAAAAGTGTCCTGCCGCTGTTCTTCTAGTGCCTATTACTGTTGCAGCTCTTGTTCTTTCCGGCTTTTTAATTGGTAAATCCGGATGACGTCTCATAAATCCTATCAGCCAATATTTTTCAGCAATTTTTGCATTTGTCCAACAATGAACGTTCCCCAACTTCTCACCCCATAGGTGAGCAAGGTGTCTCAAATCTTGAGTTGTTAATCCAAAGAGACGCAATTTCATTTTTTTTTCAAGTATATAACTGCTTCTCTTCTTCTAGGGAAAAAAATAATAATAGTTTTTGGCTTTAATGATTTTCTTGAAGTTGAGTTTTCTTTCTAAAGTTATTTGTGGTACTTTATGCTCATTCGCTGGTCTTCTGTACCCAAAACGATCCTCGACGCCAGAAGCCACAGTATGTTGTATATTTTCGTCCAGTCGCCCTGCGCGAGAGATTTTTCTCTTGTAAGTACGAATCATAATCTATTGAAATGAGTCCGACTACATCTAGGCATACTGAACCTGAAACTGAAAAAGCAGAAATACATTAATTTGTTATTTTCTCACCGTAAAAAGCTTGCAATCTTAGCAATAACTTTATTATTAAGCCTAATAAAATTTCCTACATTGCAACGCACATAAAACATTATTTGACAGATGCCCAGTGCCGTTTTGTAGATAAGATGAAGTCCCCATCATGCCTCGTAGTCCAATCTTGCCCCAGCCTCCTACGACTTCACTTTTATGTAGAGTTATTCTATTTTTTGACATTTGAAAAGTTTGACCTATGTAACATACAACCTTGATAATCACGACAAGAAATGCTATATATTATAAATGACATCGCTGTGATCAAAAATTGGTATCTTGTCTTTAGTTTTAGTTAAGATTGTTCTGATGGTTGTTACATTGTATTTTGCAATTTTGATGTTTTTAATATCTTTAAAATGTTTAATTATGTTATTAGTTACGCCTTCCATCAAAGGCAGTTTGTAATATTTAAAAGTGGTAGTTGTATCAGTGGTCATACGGTCATACAAAGAATTTGGAGAAAAAAATAATTTAAAAGAATATTTTTAAGGGACTACTATTATTGGAAAAAGAAATTAATAAATATATATAATAAATATTTTTTTCAAATTATCGATAAGAAATCTTATGTCACTGATCTGTGTAACTCTGTTTTTGTAGCGATAACAGTAATATATTTTTGAATGATTCATATGCTACATTTTCAAAATTTAGACCACAATTTTAATTATGATAACACTAAAATCCTTGACATTGAAAATAATTACAAAAAACGGTTATTTTTAGAGATGACGCATATTAACAACAGTCAAAATTCAATAATTTTAAAACAAACATAAATCACCTCAACCATATTTATTGTAATATTTTACAGAATAATATCTAGTGACTTTACTTTATTGACAACAGTATATTTCATACCAAAGGACAATTGGGCCCTTACAAACCTCGCCTTTGGCTCGCTTTGTAACATTTGCCCGCGGCCTGCAATAGAGCACTTTCCTCACGTGGTTTGAAAACAATTTTTTTCCCCACCCAATCCAATTTTAACTAAATGTTTAAAAATAACAGACATAACTGTGCGTGACATGATAGATAGTAGGCTTAATCTGTCAAATATTTTTTGAGAACTGTCAAGTTAGCGTCATTTTAAAAGTGTTTTTAAATCCCTCCCTCATTTGAGGGAGGAAAAGTAAGTGACATTGACATGATGAAACTGCAGAGTGAACCCAAAATGGGAAGTACATATGTCGTCATATCCGTTTTGAGCGCGCTGGAATTGTCGAAAGAGGCTATTATACGAGCTTTAGGGGTGTTCCTGTCACTTTGACAGAAGTATTTAATGTAATTTCTATCGCAAAAAAAATTACCCCCACCACTAATGACTTTAGTTCCTCTAGTCTACGTCGACATTACGATGATGACATATGTACTTCTCATTTTGGGTTCACTCTACATCTTATAATATGTGACATTATTGATAGACGACCCAGTCTGAGCCAATTTATGAGATAATTGCTAAATTATTAGATATTAAATTTCAACTAAAATATTATTAAAAATGTTTTTTTGAGTATTCAACATTTCTAAATTAAAATTCATATGCATAGTTATGTCCAGAATGAGTATATTTCCGAATAAAGAAAACCAGATATGTAAGAAAATTAAATCAAAGTTACAGGTACTTATATTGGCTGACATTTTTCGGCTTAATAACCATCTATGACACGGCTCTCAGGATGGCTATTAAGCCGAAACATGTAGCAATATAAGTACCTGCAACTTTGATTGAGTTTTCTTACTGGTTTACTGGTTTCTCTATCATTAAACTAAAATTATTTTAAATTATATTATCATATTGAAATTGTAAATATTATTGATATATTTTCATTATTATTGTTGGAAATTACGAATATATTGAGTCATAAAAGTAGTTTTATTAAAAATAGACCGTATTATAGTATTATAAATATAGTTACATAGTATTATTTCTAATTCAATACTCTAGCCCTGATTTAGTCAACATATCAAGATTTAATTTAATTAAAATTTTCTCATGAATGAGCTTCGTGCTTTCCATCTTGTTAAAGAAGGATTACATTGAGAATCGTCGTATAACATCGCTTAGTTTTACATGTAAAGCTTTCGATATTCCTATTAGTTCCTTTGTAGGTGGATGAAACTGTGGAATTACTTGGCCCTTTCAGTTCCGAAATGGTCTTTACATTATTGTTTTAGCCGATGAGATGCTTCGTAATTTACTATAACTACTATTATAACGGGTTGAAAGGGCTAATATAATCTAGTTCCCGAAATGGATTTATATATCAAAGACGAACGATATCAATTATTATTGTGTAAATAATAGGTACTTACTTATATATTATCGTATAAGGTGTTAAATATATAAAAGGAAGACACGAATCCCTCCTATTTGTACAACAATAACTATATTTATTAACATATATACAAATAACAATATATACATACATGATATAACGATCAATTATGAATGTTATAGAAAATTGTGATATACATAGGTAATTTAGTACTTACTAGGTACTCATATAACTTACATATAACAATATATTTGAACCGATATTTTCGATAGTAATAAGCTACAGGTCACAAAAAATCTAAGATTGTATTTTAATGGAATTGTAGAATTAATCGCATAATCGCAACACTTTAAGTTTGAAAAGCCATAGCTGGATAAAGCTTTAGTGAAATGAGCCTTTGCATAGTTCGGACTAACATTTTTTTTTTTTGAAGCAGATTTATATCGCGTTTTTCCCAATTAATTAAGTAATTAAAATCGGCGCTTGCATATATTCGGGTAATTTTTTTTTTACTGCTTCTTTTTTCTTCTATTACACACACAATTTTCCATTGAACTTATAAAACAAATTTCAATCATTGGTGCTGGCGAGTGGGCACCAGATATACTTCTTTAAACCAGTATATTTGTTCGATGATTGACGTATGACTTATTCTGAAATGGTGCTATTATTATAGTATTTTTTATTATTTATTTCATTATTAATTAAAATATTTCAAACCCGTGATAAATTTTATTTAGTTGAATGACTAAAATAATTGTCTTTCCAGCAACTAAAAAAAAATTATGAAGGTATTAAACCAGTATTCTCCTAAAATGTAATTGAAAGTTTGAAACAACCAATAAGCACTAGTACAGTGACTATCACGTAGTAGAAGCTTATTAGAACATGGAAAATATACGAATGTTGTCGATACACCAAAAAACTATGTTATGTCTATAAGTTTGAAATTATTTGTCAATGAGAAGTGTCCACATTTTGGAGGATTTTGAAGAGTTGTGGGAAGAAGTTTTAGTTAATTTAGTTGAAAGATTTAACCGTGACAAACAATATACTATTGGAAGCCTAGTATAAAACATTTAACAATTGCAATGATGAGGAACTTGTCAAGAGATTGAGATTATCAAAGCAGTATTCAGTTTATCGCCAAAAAGAGTTGAAAATAAATTGCAGTGCATGGAAGTAAAAAAGAAAAACCTTTGTCTTTCACATACTGAAGAGTATAAACTCCAACCTACCATGTTCTTATACGAATTTATTACTATTAAAATTTTATACAGCTACTTTAAATTCATTGTTTCTATATCATTTGTAAATCGCAATTTTATAAAATAGGAGTTATTACAGTTTAGCTGAAAAATATCGTAATTTTTCAATTTACACAAATTATTATATTTTTTTAAGAACATATTCATAAAATCACACATTATTATTTAATAAACAGTGAAAATAATCAATCATTCTAACATCATTAACCACACTAGCAAATTACAGCACTGTTTTTAGAATTTTTTGAGCACATTTGTTATCTTTTTGATATCGCCCCCATTTTCTTCTTGAACAAGCACCAACCTCTCTTCAATACTATAAACGAAGTTCTGAGCATCTCTGGTGATATAGCTGCTATGTTTTGTGTGATGGACTGCTTCAATTCATCGATGGTATTAGGTGTTGTTAAAAACGCTCTTTCTTTAAGGTATCCTCATAACCAAAAATCGAGTGGATTAATATCTGGTGATCTGAGGTGCCAAGTTTTAGGAAATTGTCTGCTGGTAACACGGTCGCCAAAAGTGTTCCTTAAAAACTGTTTTACTGGATTGAAGATATGCGGAGTTGCACCACCTGCATAAATATGGAGTTTTTAATGTCGTGTTCTTGAAACAACGGTATTGCATAATCACGAAGCATATTCAAATAACGCTGGCCAGTTACTGTAACTGGGCTATTCAAAAAAAATACGGGCCTATGATAAAACGTGATGTAAACCACCAGATGCACCAGACTGTCACTGTTAAATCACGAAGTCCTTGTTGAATATTTACTTGTGGGTTGTTTATTGACCAAATTTGACAATTGTGCGTGTTCACACCACCATTAAGTTCAAAGTGTACTTCATCAATCCAAAAAAACACATTGTCAAGCCACTGTGGAGTCACTTAAATTTCCACTATTGTTTGTAAGGCGAAACCATTTCTTTTGATTCTATCAACTTGTTTTGTATATGGATACATTTTAAATTGCCTTCTAAGAATTCGCCATACAATTATCTTACTTAATTCCAGAAGTCCAGTTATTTTCATTCATTCATTTCATTCAAGTTAGGGTGGGCACTTGATGTCCGGGCACTTGACTGATGCTCTTGGTTTACATCCCTATTGATTCTCTATTTTCCACTCGAGCAGCTTGGTGTTGCTCTATAAAGCCCAGTATATTGCCCTGGAAACTTGAGACCTTCGAGGGCTCCAATAGATCTCTCCCGAAATATTTCTGCCTGAGTACCTTCAGTTCCTCACATGTGCAGATTACATGTAAACTCGTTTCCTCCTGTAGTTCGCATCTTCTGCACCACGGCTCGCCTTACTCGACCTGTGTTGTATAGATGCTTTTTCAGGAGGCGGTGTCCTGTCACCAGCCCAGTAATGGTTTTACCTTCTTTCTTGCTGCGTCTGAGTAGGTTATCAGAGAAACTACCTCCCATCCCCTATCAGCTTTTTGGTATGGAGTTGACCTTCAGTCGACCTCCATTTCTTTGTACTTTCTTTATCTACCAGTCAGATCTCTTCTTGCGGAATCCTTAGTAATCCCACATACGGGCTCTGGACGCCAGAAGTGTCTCTTAGAGCCCTCCTTGGCTAGTTCATGCGGCATTATGTGTTGCCCTTTTATATCCTCATGTCCCGGCACCCAAATCAGAGACACCGTGTTTGTCTCGTGCCAGTGCATTGAGGGATTGTTTGCAGTCCCTAACTAGTTTTGACCTAGTTACAGGGTTTGAGACTGCCTTAATGACAGCCTGGCTGGTCCAGTTATTTTATTGACACTAGATGTTTCATATTCGTTTTCATGTGCTAAGTTTTGCGTTTCTTGTAAAACTGCCGCAACTACAATATCAGTGATGATCAGAAGGCCTTCCTGATCTCTTTCTATCCATCACAGAACCAGTCGCTTCGAATTTTGCTATGAGTTTTTGAAAAGCACTCATGCAACAGCATGGGCCAGCTCTTAAACCATTTAATATACGAAATCGTCTTAAGCCTGCCATAAAACTCCATTCCTTGGTGGGTGACCATTTGGACAACACTTTTTAGCGGCTCAATGTGTTGCGGCACCCTAAGCCAGGGGCCTTTCGAGGTCTTCAAGGCCTGTAATGTTGAGTTATTATTATTATTAATAAATCATTATCTAATTTTCGAAAGGAAGTTGTCTCGCTATTTGTTTTAGTTTTGAATTTTACTTTTGATATTTTAAATAACAGTATTGAATTTCATAAAAATTCTTACAAACGAGCACTTAATCGATAGTAATACATAAAGCTTTGAAAGACTGAGTAAGTTGAAAACGTTGATAGGAAACTGCATAAACGTGGATAAAAATAATACCGTACTTAGACCTCTTTCTTGTTTCGAGGAATTATATCCTATTTTGCAGGATATATTTGTATCAGAATGAATGTAAATTGTGCGAAAAAAAATATGTGTACCGCAAACTAGCACACAAATTGATGACAATTATTTCTTTATTTCGAATGAAAATTTCTATTCCGCAAATTAAGGAATTAGTTTCCCCTACAACAATTGCTGTTAATACAGTAAAGCATGTTAGGAACATAACTCTTAATGTGTTAAAAAAATGTCCAGAAAGAAAAAATATTAAACAAAAGATAACTGCCAAAGCATTAAAAAAATAAATATATTTCCCTGCAAGATAACACGATTGCAATAAGCATATTCAATAATTAATTGACCAAGTAATTAATATTACTTTATTATTTATTACTAATTTTTATCAGGGGAATTACTAAAAACCAAATCGATGCATTTTAAACTAAATATTCTACTCAATAAGTAAAAAACTTGCCTGTTTATTCAAGGGCCTACGCCTTAGGTTACTTAGGCAGAGAAGCGGTGGTACTAATGGAATAAATAAGAAAATATTAGTTGGCAACCAAATATACATGATGCAAAAGTACTTCTAAGAATGAATTATCAGTTTATCGATGGTGATAGTCATTGTGCAGCACAGTCTGTGCTAGTGCTTGTTGGCTGCTTCAAACCATTCAATTACATTTTAGGAGAATAAACTGGTTTAATACGTGCATAATTTTTTGTAGTTACTGAAACCACAATTATTTTAGTTATTCAACTAATAACGTTTATAACGGGTTATCTTAATTAATAATGAAATATATAGTTAAAAATACTATAATAATAGTAAAAGAATATGTCATACGTCAAATCAATCATTAAAACAAAATAATAACTGGTTTACATGGAGGTATATCAGGTTGCCTACTCGCCAGTTATCTAATGCATTGACAATTTGTTTTTTAACGTTACACGTAGGGAAATCGTATGTGTAATAGAAGCAAAAAGAAGCAGTAAAAAAAAAAATAGTAGAATATATGCAAGTGCCGATTTTAATTGCTTAATTAATTGGGAAATAAACAGGAATTTTCATGTATACCTAATTGACGAATGATTGGAGAAAAAAAGTATAATTGTCTGCTTCAACCATTTACTGTGTAATTAAAACAACGGTTAAACGGGCAATCTTTATCTTTGGTTAACCATTTCACCGTGAAAACAGAAATTCGTACTTTTGTAAAATATTAGCCATAGACTGGACTTTAATTTTTAGAGTACAATACAGTTTTACACCTCGTATAAGTCCCGAAAAAACGTAATTAGCTTACAAGCCCGCAATAGCGTAGTGGTAAATCGCTTCGCATGTTAACCATGTGCCTAGGTTCGAATTTCGCAACGAAGTGTTTTTTTTTATTCTTCATTCTTTTGAAATTAAATATTGGCATGATAATGAAGGTACAGAAGAAAATTTAATTAACACAGGCTGTTGGTAATATTGTTCAATTAGGTATATGTGAAAGTAAATATCAGTAATTAGTAACATTGAAAATATGTGTTTTTACATGACCTTAACTCCCGAATTACCAAGATTTGTATTGAAATATACAATAAAAGGTCAATTAAGGATTAACATCTGATTTAAATACACAAAAAGTCAATGAATTGCAATAATTAGTTCTCAATAACCTATAAGCAAATTACGTTAAATTTTATTGCCGCCAGATATACAGCGGGCGTGCGAAAAGAAATTGCCTTCTTTATATAAAACAACCTGTAACTTATTACTATCTATTTAAAAGCAATTTAGCGAAGCTTATGTCTGTAGGACCAATATAATAATGTTGATCTCTTAATGTCTGATTATATTATTACATTTCATAGGACCAAATGACACTAATACCTTGACGTTGACAAAATTCGCATGTTGTCGATTGTTTAGGAAGTTTATAACGTGACGTAACAAGATTCTTACATGTTTCACTAAATAATAAAATCGTGTATATATAAATAAAACTCGCAGACATCGAACTGTTTCTCCTTTCCTTTGCCTTATCTTGTTACACACTGTATTTCAATAAAATATAACGTATACAATATGGGACCTAAAATACTGAAAAAAACGCTTATTTTCTAGAATAGAAAAACAATTCTTGTAATGTATGCGTATATATGGATTCCCTTATCTTGAATTAAAATGGTCCTCTATTTCTCTACATTTCTGTAAATAGCTATTATTTCTATGTTTGTTATTGTATCTCACCATAATGAGTTTTCCATTAAATCCAGTATAAAACATTTCCTTATTTATTCCCAGTACGTCCTAATAGAGCATTTAAATATAAAACGTTTTACATGTGAATATGTCTAAATGATTAGTGATAATTGTATAGCAATTGTATAATTTAAGAGCATGTAATAAGGCTTTAAAATGTCAATATACTTACCTAAACATTTTATTTATATTGTATCTACCTATATTTAAAGAAGGTTTATAATTATCAATTAAGTACCAAATATGTATTGATAACATAAATGCATAAGGTAAATAATATATTAAATTGCAACTTGTACTGAAATTGTTATCGTGTTGAAGTGTTAGTCATGAAACAAATAAATTTTGAAACAATTCTTGTTGTGTTTTTCTATAATCATCTTATAAAGATCCTTTTGCGTTGCGGAAATTTTATTTTTTCCGTTTTCAAAATTATTTTTACCCTACAAATACATAACATTTTAAATTTCAGTTTTTTTTATAGTTTTAAAACATCGTTTAAAGATTTTAAGGGCATGTAATACGAACGAAAATAAGGTTAAAAATCATATAAATAAACATATCTCCACAAATTAACTGTTTACGATATAACAGCGATTTTATCGCAATTGCAGAATAAGTTTGCTTTAGCGTTTTATTAGATGTATTGCATTTTTAACATTAAAAATAGATTGTAACTATGTATGTATTATGAAAAGGTGGTGTTACACTGCGACCTAAAGAACTATTGTGTCCCCTATTCTTGCTGCTTTACAGCTGGCCTTCCAATCCTATTCCTTTTAAAAAGTGTAGGATGTCAGAGGGCCCCAGTCTAGGTAAGTCTCCCTCTTCGATTTCACATGCACCCAGGTACAATGCCCTCGGGTTACACAGTGCTACGCAGTTTGAGAGGAGGTGGATGGATGTTTCATCCTGTTCCCCACAAAATCTGCATTCAGGATCTTTTTTCCAATCCAAGCTTACTCAGGTGCCTTTCAGTCTACAATGGGCCTGAAAGTATTCCTGTTAATATGCGAACATGTTCTTACTCAGGTTGATGCATTCTGTTAAACCTTTCTGGTTATAAGTTCCAGTAGAATTTTACTTTGCCTCATTCCCTGGAGATTTTCCCAGTAACTGGGAGTTTTCTCTGCTCCATTTCCATTTTTAGTTTCTTCAGTATTGTACTGCTACTTAACCCGCAAAAGGTTCAGGCCTACGAAAGGCATTCCAGCCCCTTTTTTGCGAGGTTATCCGTTATTTCGTTTCCTTCCACTCCTGTGTGACTCGGAACCCACCAGGAGGTTACTTTATTTCTTTTGTCCTAGCTCATTTTAGTTTCCCTAGGCATTCCCAGACCATCTTGGAGCTGATTTATATGAGTTCAGCGCCTTGATGGCTGCTTGACTATCAGACACGATGATAATCTCCTGCTTCCGATAGTTCCTTTCCATAATGACACTGAACAACATCTTCCAATAGCGTGTATTTCCGCCTAAAATATACTTGGGTATTTTCCCAAGCTTTCGAAATATGTAGTTCTAGGCCGCATATATTCTATTCCAGTTCCTCTGCTGTTTTGGAGCCATCAGTGTACCATTTGATGGCTTTCTATTCAAGTTCAGATGGTGTATGTATCATTCGCTCCCTTAGCATTGTAACTAAAGAAGATGTTCAAAATGGACGTCCTCCTTGCTTCGCCCTAATCCCTTCCCAGGAAATTCATTGTTAAGATGTTCCCTAACAGCACGCGTCAATGCGGTGGAGTCCATCTTGATAAACCAGAGGTTCATTTAGATTTATAGGGTAAATCTTCCAAAAGTTCAGGTAAAGTATTTTCAAAACTCGAGGTATGCGGACCTTGTTAAGTCGTTGTGGCAAAACAATCGGTCCTAACAACGTTCCCCCTATCATGCCTAATCAGATTTTTAGAGAGAAAACGTTGTGCGTGTTCTGGCTCAACCGTGCATGAGGATTCTCGTTACACCAACGGATTGTTGTGGAAATTAAACTATTCCATTTTTAGTAAAACCAGCTATCATCAAGGAATTATCAGCGAATCTGGCCGATCAGCAGCTGTTCGCAAAACCACTCATAGAAACCCTTCTCGCTTGATAATCCGGAGCATAAGGGTTGTACCCGTTGGATATTGGTAGGGATAGAAGTTGCTCATGATAGTTCTCCAAACAATCATATGCTGCTTACACCCACTTGAGTCGAATTCTTTTAACACTAATTTCGGATTTTCATCAATAATATTCAAATTCGATCTTCTATCTGTGGAGTACAAAGTGCTATTCTCTGCGTTCAGTATCACATAGACCGCTTCTCAAACCGAACCAGTTTCTCTTAGGCGTTGAAACACCGTCTTAAAACATCACATGCGAAGCAGTTTGCATCAGGAAACGTGATTCAGCATAGAAGCGACGTGCTTGTAAGATTCTCATTATGCTGACCGTACATGAACATATTATCGCTCATTTCGCATTAGAATACGCAACCATTGT
>RXPK01002412.1:0-39906 GCA_004143645.1 Protaetia brevitarsis | reverse complement strand
AAGAGAAGATTCTAATGGTTAGAAAGAAAATATTAACCTATTATAAATAAAGATGATTTTCGTGAACGAGATATACACGGAAAATTTTTTACGGAGGCAATGGATTGAAAATCTGTAGGATAGGTTGGTACAACTAGTTTATTTGCACGTAAATTGGGCGCGATTCTAATGCCTAGAAGGGAAAAATTACAGTTATACGAAAAACGATGATCTCCGAGAAACGTTACTACACGGAAAATTTTTCACGCGCATCGATGAAAATATGTAGATAGGTTGTCCAACTAGTTTGATGCACGTAAAGTTTGGCGCGATTAAATGTTAGAAGGGAAATATTACAGTTATATAATGAAATTAGGCATGATTCGGATCGATATACTACACGGAAAATTTTTCACGCGGCAATGATGAAAAGAGTGGATAGGTTGGTACAAACTAGTTAGATGACGTAAGTTGGCGCGATTCTAATGTTGAAGGGAAAATAGTAACGTTATATATGAAATTAGCATGATTCGTGAATGATATACTAACGGAAATTTTTTCACGCGGCAATGATGAAATATGAGGATAGGTTCGTACCAACTAGTTTAGATGCAGTAAGTTTGGCGCGATTCTAATGTCTAAAGGGAAATATTACAGTTTACATAAATGAAGGATCACTTCGTGAAACGATTACTACAGGAAATTTTTTCACGCGGCAATCGATTGAAAATATGTAGGATAGGTTGGTACCAACCTAGTTTATTGCACGTAAAATTTGGCGAGATTCTAATGTTCGAGGGAAATTTACATTATATAGAAAATTAAAGATATTTCGAGAAACGACATACTACACGGAAAATTTTCACACGGCAATGATGAAATATGTAGGATAGGTTGGTACAACCTAGTTGAGATGCACGTAAAGTTTGCGCGTTCTAATGTCTGAAGGGAAAATATAACATTATACATAAATGAACTTCACTTCGCGAAACAATATACTACACGGAAAAATTTTCACGCGGCAAGAACTGAAATATGTAGGATAGGTGTACAACTAGTTTAAATGCACGTAAAATTTGGCGCGATTCTAATGTTAGAAGGAAAAATTAAATTTATACGATAAAGCAATGATTTCGTGAAACGACATACTACACGAAATTTATTTACGCGCCAATGATTGAAAATATGTAGCATAGGTTGGTACAACCTAGTTTATATGACGTAAAAGTTGCCCGTTCTAGCTAGAAGGGAAATATTAACATTTATACGTAAATCGATGATCTCTTCGAAAACGACGATTTACTACACGGAAAATTTTTTCACCGGCAATCGATTGAAAATATGTAGGATAGGTTGGTACAAACTAGTTTAGATGCAACGTAAAGTTTGGCGCGATCAATGTCTAGAAGGAAAATTACATTTATACGAAATGAATGATCATTGCGACGACGATATACTAACAGAAAATTTTGTCACGAGGCAATCGATTGAAAATATGTAGGATAGGTTGTACAACCTAGTTTAATGCACGTAAAGTTTGGCGCATCTAATGTCTAGAAGGAAAATATAACATTATATACGAAATCAACGAATCTTTCGAGAAACGACATACTACAGAAATTTTTCACGCGCCAATCGATTGAAAATGTGGATAGGTTGGTACAACCTAGTAGATGCACGTAAATTTGGCGCGATTCTAATGTCTAGAAGGGAAAATATTAACATTTATACGGAAAGAAGAATCACTTCGCGAAACGCGATACACACGGAAAATTTTTCACGCGCAATCGATGAAATATGTAGATGGTCGTACCAACTAGTTTAGATGCACGTAAGTTTGGGCGATCTAATGTCTAGAAGGAAAAATATTAACTTTATACAAAATCAAGGATATTTCGTGAACCGATATAACTACACGGAAAATTTGTTCACGCGGCAATCGATTGAAAACATGTGGATAGGTTGTACAAACCTAGTTAGATGCACGTAAAATTTGGCGCGATTCTAATGTTAGAAGGGAAAATTAACAGTTATAATAAATGAAGATTCTTCGAGAACCGAGTTTACTACACGGAAAATTTTTCCCCGCGGCAATCGATTGAAAATATGTAGATAGTTGGTCCAAACCGAGTTTAGTGCAGTAAAGTTTGGCGCGATCTAATTCTAGAAGGGAAAATATTAACATTTATACGAAAATAGACTGATCTCGTGAAACGAGATAACTGCACGGAAAATTTTTCAAACGCGGCATCGATTGAAATATGTAGAGAGGTTGTAACAAACCAGTTTAGATGCCGTAAAGTTGCGAACGATTCTAATGTTTAGAAGGGAAAATAGAACGTTTATACGAAATCACAGAATATTTGCGAAGCATTATACGACACGGAAAATTTTTCACGCGCAAGCGATTGAAAATATGTAGGATAGTTGGACAAATAGCTTAGATGCACGTAAAATTTGGCGCGATTCTAATGTCTAGAAGGGAAAATATTAACATTTATACGTAAAATCGACTGATCTCTTCGAGAAACGAGATTTCTACACGGAAAATTTTTCACGCGGCAATCGATTGAAAATATGTAGGATAGTGGTACAAACCTAGTTTAGATGCACGTAAGTTTGGCGCGATCTAATGTCTAGAAGGGAAATATTAACGTTATATATGAAATTAAGGCATGATTTCGTGAATCGATATACCTACACGGAAAATTTTTTCACGCGGCAATGGATGAAAATATGTCGATAGGTTGGTACTACCTGTTTAGATGCACTAAAATTTGGCGCGATCTAAGTCTAGAAGGGAAAATATTAACATTATACGTAAATCGACTGATCTCTTCGAGAAACGACGATTTACTACACGGAAATTTTTCACGCGCAAGGATTGAAAATATGTAGGATAAGGTTGGTACAAACCTGTTAGATGCACGTAAGTTTGGCGCGATTAATGTCTAGAAGGAAATATTAACAGTTATATATGAAATGAAGGATGATTCGTGAATCGATATACTCCGGAAATTTTTTCACGCGGCAATGGATTGAAAATATGTCGAAGGTTGGACTAACCTAGTTTAATGCCGTAAAATTGGCAGATTCTAATGTCTAGAAGGGAAAATATAACATTTATAAACGTAAATCGACTGATCTCTTCGAGAAACGACGATTTACTACCGGAAAATTTTTCACGCGGCAATCGATAGAAATATGTAGGATAGGTTGGTCCACTAGTTTAGATGCACGTAAAGTTGCGCGATTTTAATGTCTAGAAGGGAAAAAATTAACAGGTTACTAAATCAACGATCACTTCGCGAAAACATTTACTACACGGAAATTTTTTCACGCGCAATCGATTGAAAATATGTAGGAAGGTTGTACAACCTAGTTTAGATGACGTAAAATTTGGCGGATTCTAATGTCTAGAGGGAAAATTAACATTTAACGAAATCGAGATTCTTCGAGAAACGACGATTTACTAAACGGAAATTTTTCACGCGGCAATCGATTGAAAATATGGAGGATAGGTTGGTACAACTAGTTAAGATGCACGTAAGTTTGGCGCGATTCTAAGGTCTAGAAGGAAATATTAACAGTTATACATAAATGAAGGATGTTCGTGAAACGATTTACTACACGAAAATTTTTTCACGCGCATCGATTGAAAATATGTAGGATAGGTTGTACCAACCTAGTTATATGCACGTAAATTGGGCGCGATTCTAATGTCTAGAAGGGAAAATATTAACATTATAAGAAAATAGACTGATTTTCGAGAAACGAAATACTACACGAAAATTTTTCACGCGGCAACGAGTGAAAATATGTAGATAGGTTGGTACCAACCTAGTTTAGATGCACGTAAGTTGGGCGCGAGGTCTAATGCTAGAAGGAAAATATTAACAGTTAATATGAAATTAAGCATGATTTCGTGAACGATATACTAAACGGAAAATTTTTTCACGCGGCAATCGATTGAAAAATGTAGGATAGGGGTACGAACCTAGTTTTAGATGCACGTAAAGTTGGCGCGATTCTAATGTCTAGAAGGGAAAATATTAACAGTTATAACTAAATAGACTGATTTCGCGAAGCGATATACTACACCGAAAATTTTTTCACCGGCAATGATTGAAAATAGGTAGATAGGTCGGTACCAACCTAGTTTAGATGCACGTAAAAGTTTGCCGATTCTAATGTCTAGAAGGGAAAATATTAACAGTTATACATAAATCAAAAGATCACTTCGTGAAGACGATATACTACACGGAAAATTTTTTCACGCCGGCACATCGATTGAAAACATGTAGGATAGGTGTACAAACCTAGTTTAGATGCACGTAAAGTTTGGCGCGATTCTAATGTCTGGAAGGGAATATTAACAGTTATATATGAAATAAAGGCTGATTTCCGTGAATGATATACTACACGGAAAATTTTTTCACGCGGCAATGGATGAAATATGTCGGATAAGTTGGTACTAACCTAGTTTAGATGCACGTAAAATTTGGCGCGATTCTAATGTCTAGAAAGGGAAAATATTAACATTGATACGTAAATGACGACTCTCGAGAAACGACGATTTACACACGGAAAATTTTTTCACGAGGCATCGATGAAAATATTAGGCAAGGTTGGTACCAACCTAGTTTAGATGCACGTAAAGTTTGGCGCGATTCAATGTCTAGAAGGGAAAATATTAAAAATTTATACGAAATCAAGGAATATTTCGTGAAACGAAGTCTCACGGAAAATTTTTCACGCGGCAATCGATTGAAAATATGTAGGATAGGTTGGTACCACTAGTTATATTGCACGTAAATTTGGCGCGATTCTAATGTTAGAAGGAAAATATTAACATTTATACATTAAAGCATGATTTCGAGAAACGACGACTACAACGGAATTTTTTCACGCGGCAATCGATTGAAATATGTGATAGGTTGTACCAACCAGTTTAGATGACGTAAAATTTGGCGGATTCTAATGTCTAAAAGGAAATATTAACAGTTATACATAAATGAACTGATTTTCGTGAAACGATATACTACACGGAATTTTTTCACGCGGCCAAGATTGAAAATATGTAGGATAGGTTGGTACAAACCTAGTTTAGATGCACGTAAAATTTGGCGCGATTCTAAGGTCTGAAGGGAAATATTAACATTTATACGTAAATCGACTGATCTCTTCGAGAACGACGATTTACACACGAAAATTTTTTCACGAGGCAATCGATTGAAATATGTAGGATAGGTTGTACAACCTAGTTTAGTTGCACGTAAAGTTTGGCGGATTCTAAGTCTAGAAGGAAAATATTAACATTATATATGAAATTAAGCTGATTTCGGAAACAATATACTACACGCAAAAATTTTTTCACGCGCCAATGGATTGAAATATGTCGGATAGGTTGGTACTAACCTAGTTGATATGCACGTAAAATTTGGCGCGATTCTAATGGCTAGAAGGAAAATATTAACTTTATACGTAAATCGACTGATCTCTCGAGAAACGACGATTTACTAAACGGAAAATTTTTCACGCGGCATCGATTGAAAATATGTGGATAGGTTGGTACAACCTAGTTTAGATGCACGTAAAGTTTGCGCGATTCTAATGTCTAGAAGGAAAAATTAACAGTTATATATGAAATTAAGGCATGATTTCTGAAACGATATACTAACGGAAAATTTTTTTCACGCGGCAATGGTTGAAAATATGTCGAAAGGTTGGTACTAACTAGTTTATATGCACTAAAATTGGCGCGATTCTAATGTCTAGAAGGGAATATTACATTTATACGTAAATCGACTGATTCTTCGAGAAACGACGATTTACTACACGGAAATTTTTTTCACGCGGCAATCGTTGAAAATATGTAGGATAGGTGTACCACCTAGTTTAGTTGCACGTAAAGTTTGGCGCGATTCTATGTCTGAAGGGAAAATATTATCACATATATGAAACTAAGCATGATTTCGTGAATCGATATACTACACGGAAAAATTTTTTCACGCGCAATGGATTGGAAATATGTCGGATAGGTTGGTACTAACCTAGTTAGATGACGTAAAGGTTGGCGCGATTCTAATGTCTAGAAGGGAAAATATTAACATTTATAGAATCACTGATCTCTTGCGAACGACGATTTACTGCACGAAAATTTTCACGCGGCAATCGATTGAAAATATGTAGGATAGGTTGGTACAACCTAGTTTAATGCACGTAAAGTTTGGCGCGATTCTTGGTCGAAGGGAAAATATTAACATTTATATAAATCAACTGATTTCCGTGAAACGAGATACTACACGGAAAAATTTTTCACGCGGCAAATCGATTGAAATTGTAGGATAGTTGGTACAAACTAGTTAGATGCACGTAAGTTTGGGCGATTCTAAGGTCTAGAAGGAAAAAAATAACAGTTATACATAAATAGACTGATCTCTGCGCGAAACAACTACAACGGAAATTTTTTCACGGGCACAATCGATTGAAATATGTAGAATAGGTTGGTACCAACCTAGTTTAGATGCAACGAAAGTTTGGCGCGATCTAATGTCTAGAAGGGAAAATATTAAATTATATATAATCAAGCATGATTTCGTGAAACGATATACTACACGGAAAATTTTTCACGCGGCAATCGATTGAAAATATGTGGATAGTTGTACAAAACTAGTTAGATGCACGTAAAATTTGGCGCGATTCTAATGTCTAGAAGGGAAAATATTAACATTTATACGAAAATCGACTGATTTCGTGAACGACATACCTACACGGAAATTTTTTTACACAACCGGCAATCGATTGAAATTATCGGATAGGTTGTACTAACCTAGTTAGATGCACGTAAATTGGCGGCATTCTAATGTTAGAAGGGAAAATATTAACATATATACGTAATCGACTGATCTCGTCGCGAAACGACGATTACTGCAACGGAAAATTTTTACACGCGGCAATCGATTGAAAATATGTAGATAGGTTGTACCAACTAGTTTAGTTGCACGTAAAGTTTGGCGCATTCTAATGTCTAGAGGGAAATATTAACAGTTTATATGAAATTAAGGCATGATTTGTGAATCATATACTACACGGAAATGTTTTTACGCGGCAATGGATTGAAAATATTCGGATAGGTTGTACTAACTAGTTTAGATGCACGTAAAATTTGGCGCGATTCTATGGTTAGAAGAAAAATATTAACATTTATACGTAATCGATTCTTTCGAGAAACGACGATTTACTACACGGAAAATGTTTTCACGCGGCAATCGATTGAAAATTGTGGAGAGGTGGGGCACCAACTAGTTTAGAATGCACGTAAAGTTTTGCGCGATTCTATGTCTGAAGGGAAAAATATAAACAGTTATATATGAATTAAGGCATGATTTCGTGAACGATATACTAACGGAAATTTTTCAACGCGGCAATGATTGAAAATATGTCAGATAGGTTGGTACTACCTAGTTTATATGCACAAAACATTGGCCGATTCTAATGTCTAGAAGGAAAATATTAAATTTTACGTAAATCGCTGATTCTCTCGAGAAACGACGAATTTACTACACGAAATTTTTTCACGCGCAATCGAATTGAAAATATGTAGGATGGCTGGTACAACCTAGTTTAGATGCACGTAAAGCTTGGGCGATTCTAATGTCTAGAAGGGAAAATATTAACATTTATACGAAATGAGACTGATTTTCCGAAAACAATATACTACACGGAAAATTTTTAGCAGCGGCAATCGATTGAAAATATGTCGATAGGTTGGTACAACCTAGTTTAGAGCCGCAAAATTTTGGCGCGATTTAATGTCTAGAAGGGAAAATATAACATTTATACATAAATCAACGCATATCTTCGTGAAACGACATACTACAACGAAAATTTATTCCGCGGCAATCGATGAAAATATGTAGGATAGGTTGTACTAACCTAGTTTAGATGCACGTAAACGTTTGGCGCGATTCTAATGTCTAGAGGAAAATATTAAACATTTAAACGTAAATCGACTTCTCTTCGAGAAACGACGATTTACTACACGGAAAATTTTTCACGAGCATCGATAGAAATATGGTAGGATAGGTGGTACAACCTAGTTTAGTTGCACGTAAAGTTTGGCGCGAGTCGAATGTCTAGAAGGGAAAATATTAACAGTTATATACGAAATTAAGGCTATTTCGTGATCGATATACTACACGAAAAAATTTTTCACGCGCAATGGATTGAAAATATGGTGGATAGGTTAGTACAACCTAGTTTAGATGCACGTAAGTTTGGCGGCGATCTAATGTCTAGAAGGAAAATATTAACAGTTATACAAACACATTAAGGCATGAGTGAGAGAATCGATATACTACAACGAAAATTTTTTCACGCGGCAATCGAATGAAAATATGTAGGATAGGTTGGTACAAACCTAGTGTATATGCACGTAAATTTGGCGCGATCTAATGTCTAGAAGGAAAATTAAATATATCACGTAATGAACTGATTCATTAGAGAAACGACGATATACTACACCGAAAATTTTTCACACGGCATCGATTAAAATATGTAAGGAGTAGGTTGTACAACCTAGTTTAGATGCACGTAAATTTGGCGCGATTCTAATGTCTAGAAGGGAAAATATTAACAGTTATACATAAATGAAGGCTGATTTCGTGAAACGAGAGACTCAAAAAGGAAAATTTTTCACGCGGCAATCGATTGAAAATATGTAGGATAGTTGGTACAACCTTTAAGATGCACGGTAAAAGTTGGGGCGTTCTATGTCTAGAAGGAAAATAGAAACAGTTTTTAGTAAATCGACTGATCACTTCGGAAACGACGATGACTACACGGAAATTTTTCACGCGCAATCGATGAAAATAGTAGGTAGTTGGTACACCTAGTTTATGATCACGTAATTTGGCGCGATTCTAATTCTAGAAGGGAAATATTATCAGTTATATATGAAATTACAGGCATGATTCTGAATCGATATACTGCACTGGAAATTTTTTCACGCGGCAATGGATTGAAAATATGTCGGATAGGTTGGTATAAGCTAGTTTAGCTGCACGTAAGTTTGGCGCGAATTCTAATGGGTCTAGAAGGGAAAAATCTTAACCGTTTACGGTAAATCGACTGATCTCTTCGCGAACGACGATTTACTGCCGGAAATTTTTTTTAACTGCGGGCAATCGATTGAAAATATGTAGGTAGGTTGGTACAAACCTAGTTAGATGCACGTAATTTGGCGCGATTCTCCTAATGTCTAGAAGGGAACATATTAACAGTTATATATACATTAAGGGCAATGATTTCGTGAAACGATATACTAAACGGAAATTTTTTTCACGCGCAGTGGATTGAAAATATGTCGGATAGGTTGGTAGCTCTAAGTTTGGTATGCCAGTAAAGTTTCGCGGCGATTCTAATGTCTAGAAGGGAAAATCTTAACATTATACGTAAATCGACGATCTCTTCGCGAAACGAACGATTTATCCTAGCACGGAAAACTTTTTCACGCGGCAATCGATTGACAAAATATGTAGGATAGGTTGGTACCAACTAGTTTGTATGCCACGTAAAGTTTTCGCGCGATTCTTAATGTCTAGAAGGGAAAATATAACAGTTCTATTGAATAAAGGCAGTGATTTTCGGGAAACGATATACTACACGGAAAATTTTTTTCACGCGGCATGGATTGAAAATATGTCGGATAGGTTGGTACTAACCTATTTAATATGCAACGTAAGGTTTCGCGCGATTCCTAAATGTCTAGACAGGGAAATTTAACAGTTATATATGAAATTAAGGCATGGATTTCGTGAAACGATATACTACACCGGAAATTTTTTTCACGCCGCAATGGATTGAACATATGTCGGATAGTTGGTACTAACCTAGTTTGTATGCACGTAAAAGTTTCGCGCGATTCTAATGTCTAGAAGGGAAAATATTAACATTTATACGTAAATCGCAGATCTCTCGCGGAAACTGACCGATTTACTACACGGAACATTTTTTCACGGCGGCAATCGATTGAATATGTAGGATAGGTTGGTACAAACCTAGTTTGTATGCACGTAAAGTTTCGCTGAGCGCTTCTAAATGTCTAGAAGGGAAAATCTTAACAGTTATCATATGAAATTAAGGAATGATTTCGGGAAACGATATCCTACACGGAAAATTTTGCACGCGGCATGGATTGAAATATGTCGGAAGGTTTGGTACTAACCTAGTTATTATGCACGTAAAGTTTCGCGCGATTCTATCTAAGAAGGGAAAATATTAACAGTTATATCTGAATTAAGGCCATGCTTTCGTGAAACGATTACTACAAGCACGGAAAAATTTTTTCACCGGCCGCAATGGATTGAAAATCTGTCGGATAGGTTGGTATAGCTAGTTTGTCATGCACGTAAGTTTCGCGGCATTCTAATGTTAGAAGGAAAAATATTACAGTTATACGTAAATCGACAGATCTCTTCGCGAACGATATACTACACGGAAAATTTTTTTCACGCCGCAATGATTGAAAATATGTAGATAGGTTGGTACAACCTAGTTTGTATGCACGTCAGTTTGCGCGATTCTAATGTCTGAAGGAAATATTAACAGTTAATATGAAAATAGACAGATATTCGGAAACGACATACTAACGAAAATCTTTTCACGCCGCAATGGATTGAAATATGTCGAGAGGTTGGTACTAACCTAGTTTATATGAAACTAAAGTTTCGCGCGATTCTAATGCTAGAGGGAAAAATTACAGTTATATATGAAATTAAGGCATGATTTCGGAAACGATATACTACACGGAAAAATTTTACGCCGCAATGGATTGAAAACTGTCCAGAGGTTCGTACAACCTAGTTTGTATGCACTAAAGTTTCGCGGATCTAATGTCTAGAAGGAAA
The DNA here is from genome assembly GCA_004143645.1 of Protaetia brevitarsis. Lineage (NCBI taxonomy): Eukaryota > Metazoa > Arthropoda > Insecta > Coleoptera > Scarabaeidae > Protaetia > Protaetia brevitarsis. The sequence continues at coordinate 29,017 of RXPK01002412.1, read as the reverse complement.
TATTAACACTTTATACGAAATAGACTATTTCCCGAAACGAATACTACAACGGAAAATTTTTCACGCCGCAATCGATGAAATATGTCGGATAGGTTGTAATACCTAGTTTATATGCACGTAAAGTTTCGCGCGATTCTAAAGCTCAGAAGGGGAAAATATAACATTTATACAAAATGAAGGCTCTTCGCGAAACGAAACTACACGAAAATTTTTTTACGCCGGCAATCGATTGAAATTGTAGGTAGGTACGGTACGAAACCTAAGTTTGTATGCACGTAAAGTTTCGCGCGATTCTAATGTCTAGAGGAAAATATTAACGTTATATATGAAATTAAGGCATGATTTCGGGACGATATCTACACAAAAATTCTTTCACGCCGCAATGGATTGAAAAAATGTGGATAGGTTGGTACTAACCAGTTTGATGCAGTAAAGTTTCGCGCGTTCTAATCTAGAAGGGAAAATATTACATTACACATAAAATAGGATGATTTGTGAAAAGAAACAATACTAAACGGAAAATTTTTTCGACCGCAATGGATTGAAAATTATGTCGGATAGGTTGGTACTAAAATAGTTAGGTATGCACGTTAAAGTTTCGCCGATTCTAATGTCTAGAAGGGAAAATATTAACAGTTTATACGTAAAATCGACAATCTCGCGCGACAACGACGTATTTACTACACGGAAAAATTTTTTCACGCGGCAATGGATTGAAAATATGTCGGATAGGCTTGGTACTAACCTAGTTTATATGCACGTAAATTTCGCGCGATTCTAATGTCTAGAAGGAAAATATTAACGTTAATATGAAAATTACAGGCATGATTCGAGGAAACGATATACTGACAACGGAAATTTTTTCACGCCGCATGGATTGAAAATATGTCGGATAGGTTGGACTTAACCTAGTTTGGTATGCACACGTAAAGTTTCGCGCGATTCTAATGTCTAGAGGGAAAAATATAACATTTATAACATAATCAGACAGATCTCTTCGCGAAACGACGATTTACTACACGGAAAATTTTTTCACGCGGCAATCGATTGAAAATATGTAGGATAGGTTGGTACAACCTAGTTTGTATAGACACGTAAAGTTTCGACCGCGATTCTAATGTTAGAAGGGAAAATATTAACAGTTATATATGAAATTAAGGCATGATTTCGGGAAACGATATACTACACGGAAAATTTTTTCACGCCGCAATGGATTGAAAATATGTTCGCATAGGTTGGTACTAAACCTAGTTATATGCACGTAAAGTTTCGCCGCGATTCTAATGTCTAAGAAGGGAAAATATTAACAGTTATATACGTAAATCGACAGATCATCTTCGCGAAACGACGATATACTACACGGAAAATTTTTTCACGCGGCAATCGATTGAAAATATGTAGGATAGGTTTGGTACCAACCTAGTTTGTAATGCACGTAAAGTTTCGCGCGATTCTAATGTCTAGAAGGGAAAATATTAACTTATACATAATAACTACAGACATGATTTCGCGAACAACGATTATACTACACGGAAAAATTTTTCACGCGGAAATCGATTGAAAAAATGTCGGATAGGTTGGTACCCAACCTAGTTAGTATGCACGTAAAGTTTCGCGCGATTCTAATGTCTAGAAGGGAAATATTAACAGTTATATATGAAATTAAGGCATGATTTCGTGAAAGATATACATACGGAAAATTTTTTCACGCCGCAATGGATTGAAAATATGTCGGATAGGTAGTACTAAACTAGTTTATATGCACGTAAAGTTTCGCGCGATTCAATGTCTAGAAGGGAAAATAATTAACATTTATACGTAAATCGACCAGATCTCTCGCGAAACGAGAATTACTACACGGAAATTTTTTTCAAACGCGGCAATGCGATTGAAAATATGTAGGATAGGTTGGTACCAACTAGTTTGTCATGCACAGTAAAGTTTCGCGCGAATTGCTAAATGTCTAGAAGGGAAAATATTAACAGTTATATATGAAATTAAGGCACATTTCGCGGAACGATATACTACACGGAAAATTTTTTCACGCGGCAATGGATTGAAAATATGTCGGATAGGTTGGGTACTAACCTAGTTTATATGCACGTAAAGTTTCGCGCGATTCTAATGTCAAGAAGGGAAAATATTAACAATTAATATGAATTAAAGGCATGATTTTCGCGAAACGAATATACTACACGGAAAATTTTTTCACGCCGCATGGATTGAAAATATGTCGGATAGGTTGTACAGAACTAGTTGTATGCACGTAAAGTTTCGCGCGATTCTAATGTCTAGAAGGGAAAATATTAACAATTTATACATAAATCGACAAGATCTTTGCGCGAAACGAGATTTACTACACGGAAAATTTTTCACGCGGCAAATCCATTGAAAATATGTAGGATAGGTTGGTACAAACTAGTTTGTATGCACGTAAAGTTTTCGCAAGCGAATTCTAATGTCTAGAAGGGAAAATATTAACAGTTATATATGAAAATAAGGCATGATTTCGGGAAACGATATACTACACGGAAAATTTTTTCAACGCGAACAATAGAATTGAAAAATACTGTCGGATAGGTTGGTACTAACTAGTTTGTATGCACGTAAAGTTTCGCGCGATTCTAATGTCTAGAAGGGAAAATATTAACAGTTATATATAAATCTAAGCCATGCTTTCGCGAAAACGATATAACTACACGGAAAATTTTTTCACCGGCAATGGATTGAAAATATGTCGGATAGGTTGGTACTAACCTAGTTTGTATGCACGTAAAGTTTCGCGCGATTCTAATGTCTAGAAGGGAAAATCATTACATCTAATATATGTAAATTAAGATGATTTCGCGGAAAAGCGATTTATACTACACGGAAAATTTTTTCACGCGGCAACGATTGAAAATATGTCGGATAGGTTGGTAACAACCTACTTTGTATGCACGTAAAGTTTGCGCGGCGATTCTAATGTCTAGAAGGGAAAATATTAAAGTTATATATGAAATTAAGGCATGATTTCGGGAAACGATATACTACACGGAAAATTTTCTCACGGCGGCAATGGATGAAAATATGTCGGATAGGTTTGGTACTCAACCTAGTTTGTATGCACGTAAAGTTTCGCGCCGATTCTAATGTCTAGAAGGGAAAATATTAACAGTTATAAATGAAAATAACCATGATTTCGCGAACAACGATATACTACACCGAAAATTTTTTCACGCGAAATGGATTGAAAATATGTCGGATGGTTGGTACAACCTAGTTGTATGCACGTAAAGTTTCGCGCGATTCTAATGTCTAGAAAGGAAAAATATTAACATTTATACGTAAATCTAAGAGCATCTTCGCGAAACACGAATTACTACACGGAAAATTTTTTCACGCGGCAATCGATTGAAAATATGTAGGATAGAGGTTGGTACCAACACTAGTTTATATGCACGTAAAAGTTTCGCGCGGAATTCTAATCTAGAAGGGAAAATATTAACAGTTAAATATGAAATTAAGGCATGATTTCGTGAAAACGATATACTACAAACACGAAAAATTTTTCAACGCGGCAATGGATTGAAAATATGTGGGATAGGTGGTACTAACCTAGTTTGTATGCACGTAAAGTTCGCCGCGATTCTAATGTCTAGAAAAGAAAATATTAACATTTATACGTAAATCGTCAGATCTGCTTCGCGAAACGACGATTTACTAACACGGAAATTTTTTCACGCGGCAATCGATTGAAAATATGTAGGATAAGGTTGGTTACCAAACCTAGTTTGTATGCACGTAAAGTTCGCGCGATTCTAATGTCTAGAAGGGAAAATATTAACAGTTAAATAGAAACTTAAGGCATGATTTCGGGAAACGATATACTACACGGAAAATTTTTTCACGAGCGCACAATGGATTGAAAATATGTCGGATAGGTTGGTACTAACTAGTTTGTATGCACGTAAAGTTCGCGCGATTCTAATGTCTAGAAAAGAAAAATATTAACATTTATACGTAAATCGACAGATCTCTTCGCGAAACGACGATTTACTACACGCAAAATTTTTCAACGCGGCAATACCGATTGAAAATATGTAGGATAAGGTTGGTACCAACCTAGTTTGTATGCACGTAAAGGTTCCGAGCCGATTCTAAATGTCTAGAAGGGAAAATATTAACAGTAAATATGAAATTAAGCATGATTTCGTGAAACGATTATACTACACGGAAAATTTTTTCACGCCGCAATGGATTGAAATAGTCGGATAGGTTGGTACTAACCTAGTTTGTAATGCACGTAAAGTTTCGCCGGCGATTCTAATGTCTAGAAGGGAAAATATTAACATTTAATACGTAATCGACAGATCTCTTCGGCGAAACGACGATTTACTACACGGAAAAATTTTTCCACGCTGCAATCGATTGAAAATATGTTAGGATAGGTTGGTACCAACCTAGTTGTGATGCACGTAAAGTTTCGCGCGATTCTAATGTCTAGAAGGGAAAATATTAACAGTTATATATGAAATTAAGGCATGATTTCGTGAAACGATATACTACACGGAAATTTTTTTCACGCGGCAATGGATTGAAAAATGTCGGATAGGTTGGTACTAACCTAGTTTGTATGCACGTAAAGTTTCGCGCGATTCTAATGTCTAGAAGGAAAATATTAACATTATACGTAAATCGACAGATCTCTTCGCGAACGACGATTTACTACACGGAAAATTTTTCACGGCGGCAATTGATTGAAAATATGTAGGATAGGTTGGTACACACCTAGTTTGTATGCACGTAAAGTTTCGCGCGATTCTAATGTCTAGAAGGGAAAATATTAACAGTTATAATATGAAATTAAGGCATGATTTCGGGAAACGATATACCACACGGAAATTTTTTTCACGCGGGGCAATGGATTAAAATATGTCGGATAGGTTGGTACTAACCTAGTTTATATGCACGTAAAGTTTCGCCGCGATTCTAATGTCTAGAAGGGAAAATATTAACAGTTATATATGAAATTAAGGCATGATTTCGGGAAACGATATACTACACGGAAAAATTTTTCACGCGGCAATGGATTGAAATATGTCGGATAGGTTGGTACTAACTAGTTTATATGCACGTAAAGTTTCGCGCGATTCTAATGTCTAGAAGGGAAAATATTAACAGTTATATATGAAATTAAGGCATGATTTCGGGAACGATATACTACACGGAAAAATTTTTCACGCGGCAATGGATTGAAAATATGTCGATAGGTTGGTACTAACCTAGTTTGTATGCACGTAAAGTTTCGCCGATTCTAATGTCTAGAGGGAAAATATTAACATTTATACGTAAATCGACAGATCTCTTCGCGAAACGACGATTTACTACACGGAAAATTTTTCACGCGGCAATCGATTGAAAATATGTAGGATAGGTTGTACCAACCTAGTTTGTATGCCGTAAAGTTCGCGCGATTCTAATGTCTAGAAGGGAAAATATTAACAGTATATTATGAAATTAAGGCATTATTTCGGAAACGATATACTACACGGAAAATTTTTTCACGGCGGCAATGGATTGAAAATATGTCGGATAGGTTGGTACTAACCTAGTTTATATGCACGTAAAGTTTCGCGCGATTCTAATGTCTAGAAGGGAAAATATTAACATTTATACGTAAATCGACAGATCTCTTCGCGAAACGACGATTTACTACACGGAAAATTTTTCACGCGGCAATCGATTGAAAATATGTAGGATAGGGTTGGTACCAACCTAGTTTGTATGCACGTAAAGTTTCGCGCGATTCTAATGTCTAGAAGGGAAAATATTAACAGTTATATATGAAATTAAGGCATGATTTCGGGAAACGATATACTACACGGAAAATTTTTTCACGCGGCAATGGATTGAAAATATGTCGATAGGTTTGGTACTAACCTAGTTTATATGCACGTAAAGTTTCGCGCGATTCTAATGTCTAGAAGGGAAAATATTAACAGTTATATATGAAATTAAGGCATGATTTCGTGAAACGATATACTACACGGAAATTTTTTTCACGCCGCAATGGATTGAAAATATGTCGGATAGGTTGGTACTAACCTAGTTTGTATGCACGTAAAGTTTCGCGCGATTCTAATGTCTAGAAGGGAAAATATTAACATTATATATGAAATTAAGGCATGATTTCGGGAAACGATATACTACACGGAAATTTTTTCACGCGGCAATGGATTGAAAATATGTCGGATAGGTTGGTACTAACCTAGTTTATATGCACGTAAAGTTTCGCGCGATTCTAATCTAGAAGGGAAAATATTAACAGTTATATATGAAATTAAGGCATGATTTCGTGAAACGATATACTACACGGAAATTTTTTTCACGCCGCAATGGATTGAAAATATGTCGGATAGGTTGGTACTAACCTAGTTTGTATGCCACGTAAAGTTTTCGCGCGATTCTAATGTCTAGAAGGAAAATATTAACATTTATTCGAATGTCGGTTCTCTTCGCGAAACGACGATTTACTACACGGAAAATTTTTTCACGCGGCAATCGATTGAAAATATGTAGGATAGGTTGGTACCAACCTAGTTTGTATGCACGTAAAGTTTCGCGCGATTCTAATGTCTAGAAGGGAAAATATTAACAGTTATATATGAAATTAAGGCATGATTTCGGGAAACGATATACTACACGGAAAATTTTTCACGCGGCAATGGATTGAAAATATGTCGGATAGGTTGGTACTAACCTAGTTTGTATGCACGTAAAGTTCGCGCGATTCTAATGTCAAGAAGGGAAAATATTAACATTATATATGAAAATTAAGCATGATTTCGTGAAACGATATACTACAACGGAAAATTTTTTCACGCCGCAATGGATTGAAAATATGTCGGATAGGTTGGTACTAACCTAGTTTGTATGCACGTAAGTTTCGCGCCGATTCTAATGTCTAGAAGGAAAAATATTAACATTTATACGTAAATCGACAGATCTCTTCGCGAAACGACGATTTACTACACGGAAAATTTTTTCACGCGGCAATCGATTGAAAATATGTAGGATAGGTTGGTACCAACCTAGTTTGTATGCACGTAAAGTTTCGCGCGATTCTAATGTCTAGAAGGGAAAATATTTAACTTTATACGTAAATCGACAGATCTCTTCGCGAAACGACGATATACTAAACGGAAAATTTTTTCACGCGGCAATCGATTGAAAATATGTAGATAGGTTGGTACCAAACCTAGTTGTATGCACGTAAAGTTTCGCGCGATTCTAATGTCTAGAAGGGAAAATATTAACAGTTATATATGAAATTAAGGCATGATTTCGGGAAACGATATACTACACGGAAAATTTTTTCACGCGGCAATGGATTGAAAATATGTCGGATAGGTTGGTACTAACCTAGGTTTATATGCACGTAAAGTTCGCGCGATTCTAATGTCTAGAAGGGAAAATATAACAGTTATATATGGAATTAAGGCATGACTTCGGGAACGATATACTACACGGAAAATTTTTTCACGCGGCAATGGATTGAAAATATGTCGGATAGGTTGGTACTAACCTAGTTTATATGCACGTAAAGTTTCGCGCGATTCTAATCTAGAAGGGAAAAATATTAACATTTATACGTAAATCTCTTCGCGAAACGACGATTTACTACACGGAAAATTTTTTCAAGCGGCAATCGATTGAAAATATGTAGGATAGGTTGGTACCAACCTAGTTTGTATGCACGTAAAGTTTCGCGCGATTCTAATGTCTAGAAGGAAAATATTAACAGTTATATATGAAATTAAGGCATGATTTCGGGGAAACGGATATACTACACGGAAAATTTTTCACGCGGCAATGGATTGAAAATATGTCGGATAGGTTGTTACTAACCTATTTATATGCACGTAAAGTTTCGCGCGATTCTAATGTCTAGAAGGGAAAATATTAACAGTTATATATGAAATTAAGGCATGATTTCGTGAAACGATATACTACACGGAAAATTTTTTCACGCCGCAATGGATTGAAAATATGTCGGATAGGTTGGTACTAACCTAGTTTGTATGCACGTAAAGTTTCGCGCGATTCTAATGTCTAGAAGGGAAAATATTAACATTTATACGTAAATCGACAGATCTCTTCGCGAAACGACGATTTACTACACGGAAAATTTTTTCACGCGGCAATCGATTGAAAATATGTAGGATAGGTTGGTACCAACCTAGTTTGTATGCACGTAAAGTTTCGCGCGATTCTAATGTCTAGAAGGGAAAATATTAACAGTTATATATGAAATTAAGGCATGATTTCGGGAAACGATATACTACACGGAAAATTTTTTCACGCGGCAATGGATTGAAAATATGTCGGATAGGTTGGTACTAACCTAGTTTATATGCACGTAAAGTTTCGCGCGATTCTAATCTAGAAGGGAAAATATTAACAGTTATACGTAAATCGACAGATCTCTTCGCGAAACGGACGATTTACTACACGGAAAATTTTTTCACGCGGCAATGGATTGAAAATATGTCGGATAGGTTGGTACTAACCTAGTTTGTATGCACGTAAAGTTTCGCGCGATTCTAATGTCTAGAAGGGAAAATATTAACATTTATACGTAAATCGACAGATCTCTTCGCGAAACGACGATATACTAAACGGAAAATTTTTTCACGCGGCAATCGATAGAAAATATGTAGGATAGGTTGGTACCAACCTAGTTTGTATGCACGTAAAGTTTCGCGCGATTCTAATGTCTAGAAGGAAAATTTAACAGTTATATATGAAATTAAGGCATGATTTCGGGAAACGATATACTACACGGAAAATTTTTTCACGCGGCAATGGATTGAAAATATGTCGGATAGGTTGGTACTAACCTAGTTTATATGCACGTAAAGTTTCGCGCGATTCTAATGTCTAGAAGGAAAATATTAGCAGTTATATATGAAATTAAGGCATGATTTCGGGAAACGATATACTACACGGAAAATTTTTTCACGCGGCAATGGATTGAAAATATGTCGGATAGGTTGGTACTAACCTAGTTTGTATGCACGTAAAGTTTCGCGCGATTCTAATGTCTAGAAGGGAAAATATTAACATTTATACGTAAATCGACAGATCTCTTCGCGAAACGACGATTTACTACACGGAAAATTTTTTCACGCGGCAATCGATTGAAAATATGTAGGATAGGTTGGTACCAACCTAGTTTGTATGCACGTAAAGTTTCGCGCGATTCTAATGTCTAGAAGGGAAAATATTAACAGTTATATATGAAATTAAGGCATGATTTCGGGAAACGATATACTACACGGAAAATTTTTTTCACGCGGCAATGGATTGAAAATATGTCGGATAGGTTGTACTAACCTAGTTTATATGCACGTAAAGTTTCGCGCGATTCTAATGTCTAGAAGGGAAAATATTAACGGTTATATATGATATTAAGGCAAGATTTCGTGAAACGATATACTACACGGAAAATTTTTTCACGCCGCAATGGATTGAAAATATGTCGGATAGGTTGGTACTAACCTAGTTTGTATGCACGTAAAGTTTCGCGCGATTCTAATGTCTAGAAGGGAAAAATATTAAACATTTTATACGTAAATCGACAGATCTCTTCGCGAAAACGACGATTTACTACACGGAAAATTTTTTCACCGCGCAATCGATTGAAAATATGTAGGATAGGTTGGTACCAACCTAGTTTGTATGCACGTAAAGTTTCGCGCGATTTCTAATGTCTAGAAGGGAAAATATATTAACATTATATATGAAATTAAGCATGATTTCGGGAACGATTATACTACACGGAAAATTTTTTCGCGCGCAATTGATTGAAATATGTCAGATAGGTTGGTACTAACCTAGTTTATATGCACGTAAAGTTTCGCGCCGATTCTAATGTCTAGAAGGGAAATATTAACAGTTATATATGAAATTAAGGCATGATTTCGTGAAACGATATACTACACGGAAAATTTTTTCACGCGGCAATCGATTGAAAATATGTAGGATAGGTTGGTACCAACCTAGTTTGTATGCACGTAAAGTTTCGCGCGATTCTAATGTCTAGAAGGGAAAATATTAACATTTATACGTAAATCGACAGATCTCTTCGCGAAACGACGATTTACTACACGGAAAATTTTTTCACGCGGCAATCGATTAAAAATATGTAGGATAGGTTGGTACCAACCTAGTTTGTATGCACGTAAAGTTTGCGCCGATTCTAATGTCTAGAAGGGAAAATATTAACAGTTATATATGAAATTAAGGCATGATTTCGGGAAACGATATACTACACGGAAAATTTTTTCACGCGGCAATGGATTGAAAATATGTCGGATAGGTTGGTACTAACCTAGTTTATATGCACGTAAAGTTTCGCGCGATTCTAATCTAGAAGGGAAAATATTAACAGTTATACGTAAATCGACAGATCTCTTCGCGAAACGACGATTTACTACACGGAAAAATTTTTCACGCGGCAATGGTGCTACCACCAGTCTTGTCAAATGCAAAATAACGTAAATAAAGTAGTACCAGGGAGGGGTAGCGAACTTAGTGTCCAGGGTGGTACCCGATAACGTGGACCTACCTGGGTAAACGTCCTCACTTACCACCACGGTGGATGTACGGGAAAGGAGCTTCCGTGGCCGCCAGCTCAGTCGCAGATGGTCGTGCCGGTTCCGACAATAACACTTCGGCAGGTGTTGGGGCGACTGGTAGAGCGCCACCCACGTTAAAAAAAAACACGGAGCCCCAGGCCAATCCCCGGGGTGTGGGAGTCCCCAGAGCGCACCTCGCTTGGTAAGCGTGGAGGTATAAAGATAACCCTCCGTGGCACACGCCACAGTTTACAAAAAAACGCAAAATATAAATTGTAACGAAACACTTTTATTAAAACGTTAACATTTGAAAGTGACTTTTTACTAGAAACAAAATGACTTTTAGCTGTATAGCGCAACAGGAGGCGGCGGGTTCCTTTTAGGATAACCCCAAAGTTAAAAATAAACAAGATACGGTTAATATAATGTGATCTCATATACCACCCCACCAAGATCTTGATCGGTTTACATCAGTAAAGATATTACATGAAAAGGGGGTTCGGACAACCCGTAATGCGCACACAACTGATTACGTACGTTTAGAAAGGGGCCACCCCCACGGGGTAAAGCCACTCTGACAGGCTGAAGGCCAAAAATATAAACAAAATTATAAAATAATAACTATTTGTCCTGAGGGGACGGGTAGAGCGATCTCTACGGTAAATTGTACGTTCGAAATTGAAATGAAGGTAAAAAAAAGTTAAAATACAAGTTTACAGGGAGACTATCACTTTAAGAGTTGAATTACATACGGTAAAAATTAAGCGTAATAAAAATAAATTCGGTACACGGCACGTTCACAAGGAAGAAAGGGAAAAAAAAAATAAAATATAGAAGTTCTGAGTCCCCAGGTCGGAACAGCTTCCGCGCGTCTAACCCGCGATGGCGTGAAAAGCAAAATAAAACGATCCTACCTCACGAGGGCGTCGTTGGTTCTACCTCGGGGCTAGGCCAGACGTCAACCTGACGCTCCTGGGTGTCCCTACTGACAGCGGGGCACTCACAGAATCAAACGGCGTACAACGCTGCGAAGCCGCCGGAAATTCCTTGCCGGTGTACGGGGTATCGACACGTGGTGGCTCGTGTAGTCGCTGGTGTCCCGTACCACAACCCTATACGAGAGGATCGCAGAAACCTCAGTGTAAGATACCAAAAAAAACGAACTGTTAACGAACGGACTTACCTATTTGGGGGTCAAATAGGGCACAGCTGACGCAAAGCAAGAAGAAACGTGGAACTCGACAAAACCACAATCCGCAACAATTTCGTCGAAATACGATAACGGCGTCTAAGACGATAAATTTCACCACAAAAGTATTAATACGGGTAGATCATCAAATCCGCAAAAGCGATAAAAACCTTCCAAAAAGGCACTTCAAAAATTAATCAACCCGCAGTCGCGTTCGCTCGCTTCGACAATTACTTGCAGAGCGCGGGCCTACGGAAAATTCCGAAAGTCCTGGATAACATACGCGTTAACAGCCAAAAAAAAAGATGACCATGAACGGCACAATATGCGACATCTATCAGGCGATACGGACCGAGTGACCCTGAGATGGGAGTTTACTATGATGAACATAGAGTCCACATACAGAAGACGGACAGCGGGAAAGCGATAACCCTAACTATACGCTACGCGTACAAGAAAAGAAAACTGAACGTAACAATGGATTGAAAATATGTCGGATAGGTTGGTACTAACCTAGTTTGTATGCACGTAAAGTTTCGCGCGATTCTAATGTCTAGAAAGGAAAATATTAACATTTATACGTAAATCGACAGATCTCTTCGCGAAACGACGATATACTAAACGGAAAATTTTTTCACGCGGCAATCGATTGAAAATATGTAGGATAGGTTGGTACCAACCTAGTTTGTATGCACGTAAAGTTTCGCGCGATTCTAATGTCTAGAAGGGAAAATATTAACAGTTATATATGAAATTAAGGCATGATTTCGGGAAACGATATACTACACGGAAAATTTTTTCACGCGGCAATGAATTGAAAATATGTCGGATAGGTTGGTACTAACCTAGTTTATATGCACGTAAAGTTTCGCGCGATTCTAATGTCTAGAAGGGAAAATATTAACAGTTATATATGAAATTAAGGCATGATTTCGGGAAACGATATACTACACGGAAAATTTTTTCACGCGGCAATGGATTGAAAATATGTCGGATAGGTTGGTACTAACCTAGTTTGTATGCACGTAAAGTTTCGCGCGATTCTAATGTCTAGAAGGGAAAATATTAACATTTATACGTAAATCGACAGATCTCTTCGCGAAACGACGATTTACTACACGGAAAATTTTTTCACGCGGCAATCGATTGAAAATATGTAGGATAGGTTGTACTAACCTAGTTTGTATGCACGTAAAGTTTCGCGCGATTCTAATGTCTAGAAGGGAAAATATTAACAGTTATATATGAAATTAAGGCATGATTTCGGGAAACGATATACTACACGGAAAATTTTTTCACGCGGCAATGGATTGAAAATATGTCAGATAGGTTGGTACTAACCTAGTTTATATGCACGTAAAGTTTCGCGCGATTCTAATGTCTAGAAGGGAAAATATTAACATTTATACGTAAATCGACAGATCTCTTCGCGAAACGACGATTTACTACACGGAAATTTTTTCACGCGGCAATCGATTGAAAATATGTAGGATAGGTTGGTACCAACCTAGTTTGTATGCACGTAGAGTTTCGCGCGATTCTAATGTCTAGAAGGGAAAATATTAACAGTTATATATGAAATTAAGGCATGATTTCGGGAAACGATATACTACACGGAAAATTTTTTCACGCGGCAATGATTGAAAATATGTCGGATAGGTTGGTACTAACCTAGTTTATATGCACGTAAAAGTTTCGCGCGATTCTAATGTCTAGAAGGGAAAATATTAACAGTTATATATGAAATTAAGGCATGATTTCGTGAAACGATATACTACACGGAAAATTTTTTCACGCCGCAATGGATTGAAAATATGTCGGATAGGTTGGTACTAACTTAGTTTGTATGCACGTAAAGTTTCGCGCGATTCTAATGTCTAGAAGGGAAAATATTAACATTTATACGTAAATCGACAGATCTCTTCGCGAAACGACGATTTACTACACGGAAAACTTTTTCACGCGGCAATCGATTGAAAATATGTCGGATAGGTTGGTACTAACCTAGTTTATATGCACGTAAAGTTTCGCGCGATTCTAATGTCTAGAAGGGAAAATATTAACAGTTATATATGAAATTAAGGCATGATTTCGTGAAACGATATACTACACGGAAAATTTTTTCACGCCGCAATGGATTGAAAATTGTCGGATAGGTTGGTACTAACCTAGTTTGTATGCACGTAAAGTTTCGCGCGATTCTAATGTCTAGAAGGGAAAATATTAACATTTATACGTAAATCGACAGATCTCTTTGCGAAACGACGATTTACTACACGGAAAATTTTTTCACGCGGCAATCGATTGAAAATATGTAGGATAGGTTGGTACCAACCTAGTTTGTATGCACGTAAAGTTTCGCGCGATTCTAATGTCTAGAAGGGAAAATATTAACAGTTATATATGAAATTAAGGCATGATTTCGGGAAACGATATACTACACGGAAAATTTTTTCACGCGGCAATGGATTGAAAATATGTCGGATAGGTTGGTACTAACCTAGTTTATATGCACGTAAAGTTTCGCGCGATTCTAATGTCTAGAAGGGAAAATATTAACATTTATACGTAAATCGACAGATCTCTTCGCAGACGACGATTTACTACACGGAAAATTTTTTCACGCGGCAATCGATTGAAAATATGTAGGATAGGTTGGTACCAATCTAGTTTGTATGCATGTAAAGTTTCGCGCGATTCTAATGTCTAGAAGGGAAAATATTAACAGTTATATATGAAATTAAGGCATGATTTCGGGAAACGATATACTACACGGAAAATTTTTTCACGCGGCAATGGATTGAAAATATGTCGGATAGGTTGGTACTAACCTAGTTTATATGCACGTAAAGTTTCGCGCGATTCTAATGTCTAGAAGGGAAAATATTAACAGTTATATATGAAATTAAGGCATGATTTCGGGAAACGATATACTACACGGAAAATTTTTTCACGCGGCAATGGATTGAAAATATGTCGGATAGGTTGGTACTAACCTAGTTTATATGCACGTAAAGTTTCGCGCGATTGTAATGTCTAGAGGGAAATATTAAACGGTTATATGAAATTAGGCATGATTTCGTGAAACGATATACTACACGGAAAATTTTTTCACGCGGCAATGGATTGAAAATATGTCGGATAGGTTGGTACTAACCTAGTTTGTATGCACGTAAAGTTTCGCGCGATTCTAATGTCTAGAAGGGAAAATATTAACATTTTATACGTAAATCGACAGATCTCTTCGCGAACGACGATTTACTACACGGAAATTTTTCACGCGGCAATCGATTGAAAATATGTAGGATAGGTTGGTACCAACCTAGTTTGTATGCACGTAAAGTTTCGCGCGATTCTAATGTCTAAAAGGGAAAATATTAACAGTTATATATGAAATTAAGGCATGATTTCGGGAAACGATATACTACACGGAAAATTTTTTCACGCGGCAATGGATCGAAAATATGTCGGATAGGTTGTGACTACCTAGTTTATATGCACGTAAAGTTTCGCGCGATTCTAATGTCTAGAAGGGAAAATATTAACAGTTATATATGAAATTAAGGCATGATTTCGTGAAACGATATACTACCCGGAAAATTTTTCACGCCGCAATGGATTGAAAATATTGTCGGATAGGTTGGTACTAACCTAGTTTGTATGCACGTAAGTTTCGCGCGATTCTAATGTCTAGAAGGGAAAATATTAACATTTATACGTAAATCGACAGATTCTCTTCGCGAAACGACGATTTACTACACGGAAAATTTTTTCACGCGGCAATCGATTGAAAATATGTAGGATAGGTTGTACCAACCTAGTTTGTATGCACGTAAAGTTTCGCGACGATTCTAATTGTCTAGAAGGGAAAATATTAACAGTTAAATAGAAATTAAGGCATGATTTCGGAAACGATATACTACACGGAAAATTTTTCACGCGGCAATGGATTGAAAATATGTCGGATAGGTTGGTACTAACCTAGTCTGTTGATGCACTAAAGTTTCGCGCGATTCTAATGGTCTAGAAGGGAAAATATTAACATTTATACGTAAATCGACAGATCTCTTCGCGGAAACGACGATTTACTACACGGAAAATTTTTTCACGCGGCAATCGATTGAAAAATATGTAGGATAGGTTGGTACCAATCTAGTTTGTATGCACTGTAAGTTTCGCGCGATTCTAATGGTCTAGAAGGGAAAATTATAACAGTTATATATGAAATTAAGGCATGATTTGGGAACGATATACTACACGGAAATTTTTCACGCGCAATGGATTGAAAATATGTGGGATAGGTTGGTACTAACCTAGTTTATATGCACGTAAAGTTTCGCGCGATTCTAATGTCTAGAAGGGAAAATATTAACAGTTATATATGAATTTAAGGCAAGATTTCGGGAAACGATATACTACACGGAAATTTTTTCACGCGCAATGGATTGAAAATATGTCGGATAGGTTGGTACTAACCTAGTTTGTATGCACGTAAAGTTTCGCGCGATTCTAATGTCTAAGGGAAAATATTAACATTTATTACGTAATCGACAGATCTCTTCGCGAAACGACGATTTACTACACGGAAAATTTTTTCACGCGGCAATTCGATTTGAAAATATGTAGGATAGGTTGGTACCAAACTAGTTTGTATGCACGTAAAAGTTTCGCGCAGATTCTATGTCTAGAAGGGAAAATATTAACAGTTATATATGAAATTAAGGCATGATCTTCGGGAAAACGATATACTACAACGGAAAATTTTTTCACGCCGCAATGGATTGAAATATTGACAGATAGTTTGCTACTAACCTAGTTTATATGCACGTAAAGTTTCGGGCGATTCTAATGTCTAAGAAGGGAATATATTAACATTTATACGTAAATCGAACGATCTCTTAGCGAAAACGACGATTTACTACACGGAAAATTTTTTCACGCGGCAATCGATTGGAAATATGTAGGATAGGTTGGTACCAACCTAGTTTGTATGCACGTTAAGTTTCGCGCGATTTTAATGTCTAGAAAGGAAAATATTTACAGTTATATATGAAATTAAGGCATGATTTCGGGAAACGAATACTACCGGAAAATTTTTTCACCGCGGCAATGGCTTGAAAATATGTCGGATAGGTTGGTACTAACCTAGTTTATATGCACGTAAAGTTTCGCGCGATTCTAATGTCTGAAGGAAAATATTAACAGTTAATATGAAATTGAGGTCATGATTTCGTAAACGATTTATACTACCGGAAATTTTTTCACGCCGCAATGGATTGAAAATATGTCTGATAGGTTGGTTACTAACTTGTTTGTTTGCACGTAAAGTTTCGCGCGATTCTAATGTCTAGAAGGGAACATATTAACATTTTACGTAAATTCGACAGATCTCTTCGCGAAACTACGATTTACTCACGGAAAATTTTTCACGCGCAAAGCGATTGAAATTTTGAGGATACGTTGGTACAACCTAGTTTGTATGCACGTAAAGTTTCGCGGATTCTTATTTGTCTAGACGGGAAATATTAACAGTTATATATGAAATTAAGCATTGATTCGGGAAACGAGTATTACTACACGGAAATTTTTTCCGCGGCAATGGATTGAAAATTGTCGGATAGTTGGTACTAACCTAGTTTTATGCACGTTAAAGTTTCGCGCGATTCTAATGTCTAGAAGTGGAAAAATATAACATTTATACGTTAAATCGACAGATTTCTCTTCGCGAACGACGATTTACTTACACGGAAAATTTTTTCACGCTGCAATCGATTAAAATATGTAGGATAGGTTGGTACCAATTAGTTTGTATGCATGTAAAGTTTCGCGCCGATTCTATGTCTAGAAGGGAGATTATTAACAGGTATATATGAAATTAAGGCATGATTTCGGGAAACGATTATACTACACGGAAATTTTTACGCGGCAATGGATTGAAAATATGTCTGATAGGTTGTTACTAACCTAGTTTATATGCACGTAAAGTTCGCGCCGATTGTAATGTCTAGAAGGAAAATATTAACAGTTATATATGTAATTTAAGCATTATTTGTGACATTTATATACTACGAAAATTTTTTTCACGCCTCAATTGGATTGAAAATATGTCGATAGGTGGTACTCAACCTAGTTTGTATGCACGTAAAGTTTCGCGCGTTCTAATGTCTAGAAGGGAAATTATAACATTTTATACGAAATCGACAGGTCTCTTCGCGAAACACGATTTACTACACGGAAAATTTTTCACGCGGCATTGATTGAAATTTGTAGGATAGTTTGGTACTAACCTAGTTTTGTATGCGACGTAAAGTTTCGCGCGATTCTAATGTCTAGAAGGGAAAGATTATACAGTTATATATGAAATTAAGCATGATTTTGGGGAAACGATTATACTACACGGAAAATTTTTTATCCGGCGGCAATGGATCGAGAAATATGTCGGATAGGTTTGGTACTAACCTAGTTTATATGCACGTAAAGTTTCGCGCGATTCAATGTCTAGAAGGGAAAATATTAACAGTTATATATGAAATTAAGGCCATGTTTCGTGAAACGATATACTACACGGAAAATTTTTTCACGCCGCAATGGATTGAAATATGTCGGATAGTTGGTACTAACCTAGTTGTATGCACGTAAAAGTTTCGCGCGATTTCTAATGTCATGGAAGGGAAAATATTAACATTATATATCGTAAATTTGGACATGATCTCTTCGCGAAACGACGATTTACTACACGGAAAATTTTTCACGCGGCAATCGATTGAAATATATGATAGGATAGGTTGGTACCAACCTAGTTTGTCTGCACGTAAAGTTTCGCGCCGATTTCTAATGTCTAGAAGGAAAATATTAACATTTATATATGAATTGAGGCATGATTTCGGGAAACGAGTTAACTACACGGAAAATTTTTTCACGCGGCAATGGATTGAAAACTATGTCGGATAGGTTTGGTACTAACCTAGTTTGTCATGACTGTAAGTTTCGCGCGGATTCTAATGTCTAGAAGGGAAAATATTAACATTATACGTAAATCGGACATATCTCTTCGCGAAACACGATTTACTACACGGAAATTTTTTCACGCGGCAATTGATTAAAATATGTAGGATAGGTTTTGGTACAACCTAGTTTGTATGCACGTAAAGTTTCGCGCGATTGTAATGTCTAGAGGGAAACATATTACCGTTATATATGAATTTAAGGATATGATTTTCGGGAAACGATATACTACACGGAAAATTTTTTCACGCGGCAATGGATTGAAAATTATGTCGGATAGGTTGTACTAACCTAGTTTATATGCACGTAAAATATTCGCCGCATTCTATTTCTAGAAGGGAAATATAACAGTTATATATGAATTAAGGCAGATTCGTGAAACGATATACTCACGGAAAATTTTTTCACGCCGCAATCGATTGAAAATATGTTAGGATAGGTTGGTCTAACCTAGTTTGTATGCACGTAAGTTTCGCGCTGATTCTAATGTCTAAAAGGGAAAATATTAACAGTTATATATGAATTAAGGCATTGATTTCGGGAAACGATCTATACACGGAAATTTTTTCACGCGGCAATGGATCGAAAATATGGTCGGATAGGTTGGTACTACCTAGTTATATGCACGTAAAGTTTCGCGCGATTCTAATGTCTAGAAGGAAAATATTAACATTTTATATCTGAAATTAAGGCTGATTTCGTGACGAGTTTATACTACGGAAAATTTTTTCACGCTGCCGCAATGGATTGAAAAATATGTCGATAGGTTGGTACTACCTAGTTTGTATGCACGTAAAGTTTCGCGCGATTCTAATATCTAGAAGGGGAAAATATTACATTTATTTTTTATGTAAATCGACAGATCTCTCGCGAAACGAACGATTTACTACACGGAAATTTTTTTCACGCGGCAATCGATTTGAAATATGTGGATTAGTTGGTACCAACCTAGTTTGTATGCACGTACAGGTTTCGCGCGATTCTAATGTCTAGAAGGGAAATATTAACAGTTATATCTGAAATTAAGGCATGATTTCGTGGAACGATATACTACACGGAAAATTTTTTCACGCCGGCAATGGATTGAAAATATGTCGGATAGGTTTGTTACTAACCTAGTTTGTATTGCACGTAAAGTTTTGCGCGATTCTAATGTCTAGAAGGAGAAATATTAACATTTCATTCGTAAATCGACAGATCTCTTCGCGAAACGACGATTTACTACACGGAAAATTTTTTCACGCGGCAATCGATTGAAAATATGTAGGTAGGTTGGTACCAACTAGTTTGTATGCAGTAAAGTTTCGCGCGATTCTAATTCTAGAGGGAAAATTTTAACAGGTATATATGAATTAAGGCATTATTGTCGGGAACGTTATACTACACGGAAATTTTTCACGCGAATGATTGAAATATGCGGATAGTTTGGTATTAACCTAGTTTATCTACGTAAAGTTTCGCGCATTCTAATGTCTAGAAGGGGAATCTTAACATTTATACGTTTAAATCGACTGATCTCTTCGTGAACGACGTTTACTACACGGAAATTTTTTCACGCGGCAATTGATTGAAAATATGTAGGATAGGTTGGTACTAACCTAGTTGTATTGCACGTAAAGTTTGGCGGGTTTCAATGTCTAGAAGGGAAAATATTAAATTTATATTAATCGAGCTGATCTCTTCGCCGACGACGATTTACTCACGGGAAATTTTTTTCACGCGCAATCGATTGAAATATGTTAGGATAGGTTGTACCACCTAGTTTGTATGCATGTAAAGTTTCGCTTCGATTCTAATTTCTATAGAAGGGAGATATTAACAGTGTATATGAAATTAAGCATGATTCGGGAAACATATACTACACGGAAAATTTTTCACGCGGCAATGATTTGAAAATATGTCGCTAGGTTCGGTACTAACCTAGTTTGAATGCACGTAAAGTTTCGCGCGTTCAATTTCTAGAAGGGAATATTAACGGTTTATTACGTAAATCGACAGATCTCTTCGCGAAACGACGATTTACTACACGGAAAATTTTTTCACGCGGCAATCGATTGAAAATATGTAGGATAGGTTGTGTACCACCTAGTTTTATGCACGTAAAGTTTCGCGCGATCTATGTCTAAAAGGGAAAATATTAACAGTTATATATGAAATTAAGGCATTATTTCGGGAAACATATACTACACGGAACATTTTTTTCACGCGGGCAATGGATTGAAAAATGACTGTCGGATAGGTTGGTACTAACTGTTTATATGACGTAAAGTTCGCGCGATTCTAATGTCTAGAAGGGAAAATATTACAGTTATATGTTGATTAAGGCATGATTTCGTGAAACGCGATACTACACGGAAAATTTTTCACGCGGCAATCGATTGAAAATATGTCGATAGGTTGGTACATAACCTAGTTTGTATGCACGTAAAGTTTCGCGCGATTCTAATGTCTAGAAGGGAAAATATTACAGTTTATACGTAAATACGGCAGATTCTCTCGCGAACCGACTATTACTACACGGAGAAATTTTTTCACGCGGCAATGGATTGAAAATATGTCGGATAGGTTGGTACCAACCTAGTTTGTATGCACGTAAAGTTTCGCGCGATTCTAATGTCTAGAAGGGAAAATATTAACATGTTATATGTGAAATCTAAGGCATTGATCGAGAAACGACGATTTACTACACGGAAAATTTTTCACGCGGCAATGGATTGAAAATATGTCGGATAGGTTGTACTAACTAGTTTGTATTGCACGTAAAGTTTTCGCGCGATTCTAATGTCTAGAAGGAAAATATTAACATTTATACGTAAATGACAGCTCTTTCGGCGAAACGCGATTTACTACACGGAAATTTTTTCACGCGGGCAATCGATTGAAAATATGTGGATTAGGTTGGTACTAACCTAGTTTGATGCACGTAAAAGTTCGCGCGATTCTAATGTCTAGAAGGGAAAATATTAACAGTTATTATGAAATTAAGGCCATGATTTCGTGAAACGATTACTACACGGAAATTTTTTTCACGCGGCAATGGATTGAAATATGTCGGATAGGTTGGTACTAACCTAGTTTATGGTGCAACGTAAATTTCGCGCGATTTTAATGTCTAGAGGGAAATATTAACAGTTATATATGAAATTAAGGCAAGATTTGTGGAAACGATATACTACACGGGAAATTGTTTTCACGCGGCATCGATTGAAAATATGTCGGATAGTTGGTACCAACCTAGTTTTTATGCACGTAAAGTTTTCGCGCGATTCTAATGTTCTAAAAGGGAAAATATTAACAGTTATATATATGAAATTCATGCATGATTCGGGAACGATATCTTACTACACGGAAAATTTTTCACGCGGCACATGGATCGAAATTTGTCGGATAGGTTGGTACTAACCTAGTTTATATGCACGTTATAAGTTCGCGCGATTCTAATGTCTAGAGGGGAAAATTATAACAGTTATATATGAAATTAAGGCATGATTTCGTGAACGATATACTACACGGAAAATTTTTTCACGCCGCAACTGGATTGAAAATATGTCGGATAGGTGGTACTAACCTAGTTTGTATGCAAAAAAGTTTCCGCGATTCTAATATCTAGAAGGGGAAAATATTAACATTTATACGTAAATCGACAGATTCTCTTCGTGAAACGACGATTTACTACACGAATTTTTTCACGCGGCAATCGATTGAAGATATGTAGGATAGTTTTGTACCCACCTATTGTTGTATGCACGTAAAGTTCTCGCTGCGATTCTAGTCTAGAAGGGAAAATATTAACTTTATATATGAAATTATGCATTATCTTCGGGAAACGCTATTATACTACACGGAAAATTTTTCACGCGGCAATGGATTGAAAATATGTCGGTAGGTTGGTACTAACTAGTTGTTGGCACGTAAAGTTTCGCGCTTATTCTAATGTCTAGAAAGGAAATATTAACAGTTTATACGTAATCGATGATTCTTTCGGCGAAACGACGATTTACTACACGGAAAATTTTTTCACGCGGCAACTCGATTGAAAATATGTAGGATAGGTTGTACCAACCTAGTTTGTATGCACGTAAAGTTTCGGCGCGATTCTGATGTCTAGAAGGGAAAATATTAACAGTTATATATTGAAATTAATGCATGTTTTCGGAAACGATATACTCCACGGAAAATTTTTTCACGCTGGCAATGGATTTGAAAATATGTCGGATAGGTTGGTACAACCTAGTTTATATGCACGTAAAGTTTTTCGCGCGATTCTAATGTCTAGAAGGGAATATTAACAGTATATATGAAATTCAGGCAGATTTCGTAACCGATTACTACAGGGAAATTTTTCACGCTCGCAATGGATTGAATATATGTCGATAGGTTGTACTAACCTAGTTTGTATGCACGTAAAGTTTCGCGCGATTCTAATGTCTAGAAGGGAAAATATTAACATTATACGTAAATCGACTGATCTCTTCGCGAACGACGATTTTACTGCACGGAAAATTTTTTTCACGCGGCAATCGATTGAATATTTGTAGGATAGGTTGGTACCAACCTAGTTTGATGCATGTAAAGTTTCGCGCGATTTCTAATGTCTAGAAGGGACAATATTATCAGTTATATTGAACATTAAGGCATTGATTTCGGTGAATCAAGTATTACTACACGGAAAATTTTTTCACGCGGCAATGGATTGAAAATATGTCGGCATAGTTGGTCTAACCTATTTTAGATGCACGTAAAGTTTTGCGCGATCTAATGTCTAGAAGGGAAATATATTAACTTTATACGTAAATCGACAGATCTCTTCGCGAAACGGCGTTTACTGACACGGAAAATTTTTTCACGCGGGCAATCGATTGAAATATGTAGATAGGTTGGTACCAACCTATTTGTATGCAACGTAAAGTTTTGCGCGTCTAATGTCTAGAAGGGAAAATATTACAGTATATATGATAATTAGGCATGATTTCGGGAAACGTACTACACGGAAAATTTTTCACGCGCACTGGATTGAAAATATGTCGGATAGTTGGTACTAACTAGTTTATATGCACGTAAAGTTTGGCGCGATTCTAATGTCTAGATGGGAAAATATTAACATTTATACGTAAATCGACAGATCTCTTCGCGAAACGACGATTTACTACACGGAAAATTTTTTCACGCGGCAATCGATTGAAAATATGTAGGATAGGTTTACCAACCTAGTTTTGTATGCACGTAAGTTTTGGCGCGTTCTAATGTCTAGAAGGGAAAATATTAACAGTTATATATGAAATTAAGGCATGTTTCATGACTCAATATACTAACGGAAAATTTTTTCACGCGGCAATGGATTGAAATATGTCGGATAGGGTTGGTACTACCTAGTTTATTATGCAGTTAAAGTTTTCGCGCGATTCTATGTCTAGAAGGGAAATATTAACATTATTACGTAAATCGACAGATCTCTTCGCGAAACGACGATTTACTACACGGAAATTTTTTCACGCGGCAATCGATTGAAAATATGTAGGTAGGTTGGTACCAACCTAGTTTGTATGCACGTAAAGTTTCGCGCGATTCTACTGTCTAGAAGGAAAATATTAACAGTTATATATGAAATTAAGGCATGATTTCGGGAATCGATATACTACACGGCAATTTTTTTTCACGCAGGCAATGGATTGAAAATATGTCGATAGGTTGGTACTAACCTAGTTTATATGCACGTAAAGTTGTCGCGCGATTCTAATGTCTAGAAGGGAAAATATTAACATTTTTACGTAAATCGACGATCTCTTCGCGAAACGACGATTACTACACGGAAAATTTTTCACGCGGCAATCTATTGAAATATGTAGATAGTTTGGTACCAACTAGTTGATGCACGTAAAGTTGCGCGATTCTAATGTCTAAAGGGGAAATATAACAGTTAATGTGAAATTAAGGCATGATTTCGTGGAAACGTTATACTACACGGAAATTTTTTTCACGCGCAATGGATTGAAATATGTCGGAAGGTTGGTACTAACCTGTTTATATGCACGTAAATTGGCGCGATTTAATGTCTAGAGGGAAAATATAACGTTTAATGAAATTGACTGATTTCGTGAACGATTTACTACACGGAAATTTTCACGCGGCAATGGATTGAAAATATGTCGGATAGGTTGGTACAACCTAGTTTTGATGCACGTAAGTTTGGCGCATTCTAATGTCTAGGAGGAAATATTAACCATTTATTGAAATTAAGGTTCTGATTTGTGAAACGATTATACTAGACGAAAATTTTTTCACGCGCAAGGATTGAAATATGTCGGATAGGTTGTACAACCTGTTTTATGCACGTAAATTTGGCGCGATTTTAATGTCTAGAATGGAAAACTATTAACATTATATGAAATTGACTGATTTCGGGAAACGATACTACACGAAATTTTTTCACGCGGCAATGGTGAAAATATGTCGGATAGGTTGGTACCAACCTAGTTTATTGCACGTCAAGTTGGTGCGCGTTCTAATGCTAGAAGGGAAATATTACATTTATATGAAATTGACAGATTTCGTGAACGATATTTACACGGGAAATTTTTTTCACGCGGCAATGGATTGGAAAATGTCGGATAGGGGTACTAATCTTAGTTTTGATGCATGTAAATTTGGCGCGATTCTAATGTCTAGAATGGAGAATATTACATTTATATGTAAATTACTGGTGTTTTCGGGACGATTTACTGCACGGAAAATTTTTTCACCGGCAATGATTGACAATTGTTCGATGGTTTGTACTAACCTAGTTTATATGCACGTTAAAGTTTCCGATTGTAATGTCTAGAAGGAAAATATTATCAGTTTATATGAAATTAAGCATGATTTCGTGAAACGATATACTAACGGAAAATTTTTTTTCGCGCGGCAGTCGATTGGAAATATGTCGGGTAGGTGTACATACCTAGTTTGATGCACGTAAGTTGGCGCGATTCTAATGTCTAGAGGGAATATTAACAGTTTATATGTAAACAAGGCTTATTTTCGTGAATGATATACTACACGCGAAAATTTTTTCACGCGGCAATGGATGAAATATGTCGGATAGTTGGTCCACCTAGTTTGTATGCACGTAAAGTTTTGCGCGATTCTAATGTCTAAAAGGGAACATATTAACAGTTATATATGAACTCTCGAGGCGATTCGACGATTTACACACGGAAAATTTTTCACGCGGCATGGATTGAAAATATTTGGTAAGGTTGGTACTAACCTAGTTTATATGCACGTAAAGTTTGGCGCGATTCAATGATCTAGAGGGAAAATTTACACAGTATATATGAAATTAAGGCATGTTTGTGAATCGACTTCTCACGGAAAATTTTTCACGCCGCAATGGATTGAAAATATGTCGGATAGGTTGGTACTAACCTAGTTGTATGCACGTAAAGTTTTGGCGCGCTTCTAATGTCTAGAAGGAAAATATTAACATTTATCGTAAATCGACAGATCTCTTGCGAAACGACGATTTACACACGGAAATTTTTTCACGCGGCAATCGATTGAAAATTATGTAGGATAGGTTGTACCAACCTGTTTAGATGACTAGAATGTTTGGCGCGATTCTAATGTCTGAAGGAAATATTAACAGTATATATGAAATTAAGGCGATTTTCTTGAATCGATATACTTCACGGAAAATTTTTTCACGCGGCAATGATTGAAAATATGTCGGATAGGTTGGTATAAACTTATTTTTTTATGCACGTAAAGGTTTGCGCGTTCTAATGTCTAGAAGGGAAAATATTACATTTATTACGTGAATCGACTGATCTCTTCGCGAACGGACGATTACTCACGGAAAATTTTTCACGCGGCAATCGATTGGAAAATATGTAGGATGGTTGTACTACCTAGTTTGTTTGCACGTAAAGTTTGGCGCGATTCTAAGTCTAGAGGGAAATATTAACATTATTGTGAAATTAAGCTGATTTCGGGAACGATATTACTACACGGGAAAATTTTTTTCGCCGGGGCAATGTATTGAAAATTATGTCGGATAGGTTGGTACTAACCTAGTTATATGCACGTAAAGTTTTGCGCGTTCAATGTCTAGAAGGGAAATATTAACTTTATATGTAAATTAGCTGATTTCGTGAAACGGATTTATACCCGGAAATTTTTTTCAGCGGCATCGATTGAAAATATGTGGATAGGTTGGTACTTACCTAGTTTGATGCACGTAAAGTTTCGCGTTCTAATGTCTAGAAGGAAAAATTTAACATTTATATGAAATTCGGCTGATTTCTTGAAACGCTATTACTACACGGAAAATTTTTCACGCGGCAATGGATTGAAAATATGTCGGAAGTTTGTTACTAACCTAGTTTGTATGCACTAAAGTTTTGGCCGATTTTAATGTCTAGAAGGGAAAATATTAACATTTATATGTAAATTATGATTCTTCGTGAAACGATTTACTACACGGAAATTTTTTCAGCGCAATCGATTGAAAATATGTCGGATAGGTGTTTCTACTTAGTTTGTTGCACGTCAAGTTTTGCGCGATTCTAATGTCTAGAAGGAGATATTATCACATATATGAATTAAGGATGATTTCGTGAATCGATATATACACGGGAAATTTTTTCACGCGCAATGGATTTGAAATAGGGATAGTGTTGACTAACTTATTTTGATGACGTAAGTTGGCGCGATTCTAATGTCTAGAGGAAAATATTAGCATTTATAGAATCACTGATCTCTTCGCGAACGACGATTTACTACCGGAAATTTTCACGCGGAATCGATTGAAAATATGTAGGATAGGTTGGTACCAACCTAGTTTGATGCACGTAAAGTTTGGCGCGATTTCTTGTCTAGAAGGGAAAATATTATCAGTTATATATGAAATTAAGGCATGATTTCGTGAATCGATATACTAACGGAAAAATTTTTTTCGCCGGCAATGGATTGAAATATTGGGTAGTTGGTACTAACTAGTTAATGCACGTAAGTTTGGGCGATTCTAATGTCTTGAAGGGACAAAATTTAACATTTAACGTAAATCGCTGATCTCTTCGCGAAACGGCGATTCTCACGGGAAAATTTTTTCACGGGGCATCGATGAAAATGTGGATAGGTTGGTACCACCTAGTTGTTGCACGTAAGTTTGGCGCGATTCTAATGTTTGGAAGGGAAATATTCACAGTTATATATGAAATTAAGCATGATTTCGTGAAACGATATACTAACGGAAAATTTTTCACGCTGCAATGGATTGAAAATATGTCGGATAGTTGTACTAACCTAGTTTATATGCACGTAAAGTTTGGCGCGATTCTAATGTCTAGAAGGGAAAATATTAACATTTATACGTAAATCGACTGATCTCTTCGCTGCAACGACGATTTTACTGCACGGAAATTTTTTTTCCCCGGCAATCGATGAAATTAGTTAGATAGGTTGTACCAACCTAGTTTGATGCACGTAAATTTTCGGCGATTCTAATGTTTGAGGGAAAATATTAACATATATATGAAATTGATCTGGTTCGGGAAACTATTTACTCCACGGAAAATTTTTTCCGCGGCAATGGATTGAAAATATGTGGATAGTTGTACCAACTAGTTTATTGCACGTAAAGTTTGGCGCATTCTAATGTCTAGAGGGAAAATATTAACAGTTTATATATGAAATTAAGGCATGATTTCGGAATCATATATCACGGAAATTTTTTTACCGGCAATGGATTGAAATATTCGGATTCGTTGTACTAACTAGTTTGTATGCACGTAAATTTGGCGCGATTCTATTGTTAGAGGGAAAATATTAACATTTATTATGTAATCGGCTGATTTCGGGAAAACGATTTACTAGACGGAAAATTTTTTCACGCGGCAATGGATTGAAAATTGTGGCTAGGTGGTACTAACCAGTTTAGATTGCACGTAAAGTTTTGGCGATTCTAATGTCTTGGAAGGGAAAATATTAACATTTTATATGTGAATTCGGCAGATTTTCTGAATCGATATACTAACGGAAATTTTTCACGCGGCAATGGATTGAACATATGTCGGATGGTTGGTACTAACCTGTTTGTATGCACGTAAGTTTGCCGATCTAATGTCTTGAAGGGAAATATTAACATTTTATGTAAATTTATGATTCTTTGGGGAAACGATTTACTACACGGAAATTTTTTCACGCGCAATGGATTTGTCTCTTG